>JAQMWT010000551.1:0-197243 GCA_029834535.1 Chrysophaeum taylorii | reverse complement strand
CCTGTAGCACGTTTCAACGTTTCTAGCGTATTCTCACACGCAACGCGCTACCCACCATCGCCGGTTCTTCTCAACAGCGCAGGCACTTCAAGGTACTCCAAAAAAACACCCAACAATCACCAACCCAAACCCACCACCACCATAAAACTGCCTTTTCTGCCTCCTATCGCACTACTCGCACCTTGACTGATTTCTAGTTCCATTCCGCGCTTTTCTTATACCACCATCTATTCCACCCCCTTCACCGCCTTGAACGGCACACACCCACGTCTCTCCCCTCACATACCCCTCCTCCCGATATCTCGTCTCATGCCAATCAAGATAATTCCAAGTCAGCGTGTGTACCGCCGAATGTCTGATGCAAGCACACAACAACCCCATCCCACGGAAGCCCCCTCGTTTTTGTTTTTAGCTCCCATTGCACAGGCGCCTCGTTCTGTATTTTCGCTATTCGTTGCTCACCCCCGTCGTTCTGTATTTTCCCCCTCGTCGTTGGAGCAAGCTTCTCACGTAAATGGAAAGTAATAGTTTCGCCGTAATACCGGCAGATTCTTCAGAACAGAGTAACGTGCATGGGGAGTGTTAGCGTCAGCAAGACACGAACTAACAAACGAAAGCTGGTCAGATTAGACATAAAAGAGTATAGGAAACAACGGCTCAGGTCGACATCAGAATGGCTCGTATCGATAGAATGGTCTCGTATCAGCATCGAATGAGCCCGTATCGGCTCGTATCAACATCAGTCGGCCTGTATCAACACAGAAGCGGCCCGATCCTAGACAGGATGAATGGCCTCGTAAAAAATTTGTTGTTGCCAGCTCGTTGGCACGTTTTGGCCGATCTCGTTGTTTTTGCACTATTCGTTGCCTTCTCGCTGTTCGAGTCGTTGATGGCAGTTTCGGCGCACGTCAGCGCTCATGCTGTCACAACAGCTAAGTCAACGCGTGCGCAGTTTTGTGCTTGATTTGTGGAAAGTCGCCAACGGTCTTCAGAAGATTGTTTGATGTTATGAGTTCAAGCGACTAAAGTCGCCGGATGACTTGTCGATTTTGTTGGGCCGCAAATAGCGCAAACACAGCGGCGCCACTGCTAAACATGGGGGCAGCTCGCCGCGTTCCTGGCACTAGCGACGTTCTCGCGATCGAAAACGGGCCTGGTTACGTACTTGGTGCTCCTTCGTTGCCACCGCACCGCTGGCGCGTCCGAAGTCTTCCATCTTCGCGTACAGGACGCGGTCGTGCCCATGGCAAACTTGCTCGCGCCACAACAACCAAACACCCACGTTCGCATCAAACCTGTTTACGCCTGTTTTTGCTTCTGTCGACTCCGACCATCGTCATAACCTGGTCACCATGCAACATATCTGCCCAAAGGCCATGTTCTCATCAGACGTCTGGTACACCGCCATCATATGTACCAGCTTGTGTTTCCGCTATCTTTGCCCCGCTGCGATCCTCAGTGGCAACAATCGTCTAACGCACGTCATCCCAGGCACTTTTGTCGCTATCGTTCTTCAGACCTCGATTTTGCTGACAGTTTCACTTACCCGATTTCCTGCAATGTCAACCACCGAAGGAACTTCAACGTTGTTCTGACTTTCTCGAATCACGCTTCCAAGCTCTCGTCTATTGTTCCCCCATTGTCCGCTCTTCTTCCGCTGTTGCCCCCTTGTCCGCTGTTGCCCCCTTGCCCCTTGTTTGATGAGAATGCGCCGGTTTCACTGGGACTGATCACCCCATCACGTGAACCGACCATTCTACGAGCTCGAGAGAAAACAACTGAAAGCAAAAGAGAGAAAACAACAGAAAGTGCAAAACAAAGTCGTGCCAAACGGGCCGACCGCGCAAAGTCGACCAACGCGTGTTGCAACAACCAACAAACTTTTTTACGGGCCATTCTGTTTCATCCTGTCACAATGTTGATACGGGCCATTCTAATGTTGATACGGGCCATTCTGGTGTTGATACGGCCATTCTGATGTTGATACGGGCCATTCTGATGTTGATACGGGCCATTCTGATGTTGATACGGGCCATTCTGATGTCGATACGGGCCATTCTGTTTCCCCTGTAACTCTTTGTATGTCTCTTCTGTTAGCTTTCGTTTGTTAGTTCATTGTGTCTTCCTTCCCCTTTGTTTAGCTAACACCCTTGTTGATCCCCATGCACACGTTTATTACTCTGCTTCTGAAGAAACCTCTCAGTATTACCTTGACGAAACTACTATTACTTCCATTTACGTGAAGCTTTAGCTCCGACCAATCCTGAGCGTCCTGGCTGGTTGCAAGCCATCGCTAACGAATACAGCTCTCTTGGTCAGCTTGGTTGCTGGGATGTTGTGCGCCTTCCTTCGACGTTTTCTGGCAACATTTGTACTCTCAAGTGGATCCTCCGCAAGAAGTATGACTCTGGCCGCTTCAAATCGTACAAGGCTCGCCTCGTTGTCCGCGGTTACACGCAGGTTCACGGCATTGATTATCATGACACCTACTCACCGGTTGCCAACATCGTCACGATCCGTTTCTTTCTGACCTTTGTCGCTGTTCATGACTGGGATTTGCACAAGTTGGATGTCAGCTCCGCTTTTATTCAAGCTCCCATTGACGAAGACATCCATGTCTGGCCACCCGAAGGCTATGCTCCTCGCCAACCCACCGATGGTTCCAAAATCGTTTACAAGCTCCGTCGCTCTTGGTATGGTTGCAAACAAGCTTGTCGCAATTGGTGGCTTTATTTGGAACGCTTGATTGTGGCTTCGTCCGCGGATCTGGTGACACTTGCCATTACAAGCTCGTGCTCAATTCTACCGTGGTCCTCCGTCTTGTTTTGGTCGTTGATGATCTTCTTGTGGCGCACCCTCGTCATTGCATTGGCCATTACCAAGCCTTTTTCCTCCGTTTCGCGCTTTCACTGACGTCAATGATCTTGATCTCACCTCTTACGTTGGTCTTTGCATCACGCGTGCTCGCCCTCGGAGAACCCTCACTCTTGACCAATCCCATGCTATCCGTGAAATCCTACCGAACATCGCTTCATCAACAGTAAACCCGAACTCACTCCCGCTCCCAAAGGTCTTCATCTTTCTGCGGCTGATTGTCCGGCTCCTGGTTCTCCAGATCACATCTTCATGGCACGCATCCCTTTTCGCCGTATTGTTGGCTGTGTCCTCTTCATCTCCATCATGACTCGTCCTGATATCACTTGGTCCGTCAATCAGTGTGCGCGTTTTTCACACAATCCTGGTAAACCCCACTGGCACGCTTGGCACGCTTTATCTCCCACTCTACGTTATCTCAATGGCTCTCACGATCTTGTCCTTGTTCTTGGTCGCGATTCTACCCTTCGTCTCTGTGGTTATTCCGACTCCAGCTGGGCCGACGACCCTGATGACCGCCACTCCGAGGACCTCACTTACCCCTTTTTCCTTTTCTTTCTTTTCCAGCACCTGTGTGAGGAAGCTATGACACTTACCCCTGCACCACGTCCCCATTATAGTTCTCACATCCCATTTTAGTTCTCACAGCTTTGCGTTTTACGACGACGACGACCAAGGCCGGCGCATATCCTCGCGGACGGACGACGTCCGTCCTAAAGATATCTACGAATTGCTTCCAAAAGTTAGTTCCAAGGAGATGGTTTACGGCACATCGAACGAACGCAGCCGTCCCTCATCAAACCGCCCGCCAGCCCGCCCGCCCGCCGACACGCGACTCAAGACCTCCACCGACCGACCGCGAGATCTTCAAGCAGTCGCGGATTATGTCCGTCGCCGACGACGGGCGACTCACCGGCGTCAAGCAGTTCCCGAAAATACAAGATCACCCCCGTCGCCATCCGCTTGCGTCGAGCGACTCTCTGCAAGACCCACAATCGCATCCACACCAAGACGCGCAACCGCCTTACCGTCCATCGCTTTCTCTTTGCCTACGTCTACCTCCGCCTCCTCAACAAGTGCACTGACGAGCTCAGCGACTTCCTCTCGCAGCAGACGCTGAGCAACTGCCACGACGAGGACAAGCCCCCTCTCGAGGCTGGGCGTGCCGACTACGGAGATCCAGTCGCCGATGACGTCTCCTTCGTCGCCGCAGGGCTCGACGACGGGAGCATTTCTGAGATTTTATATTGTCAAAAGCGTTTTTTTTTCAAAAAAGCGGCATCAATATAACAATAATCCTAACTACTAATCGACAGATGTTTGTCTGTCTGTCTGTCTGTCTGTCTGTTTGTCTGTTTGTTTGTCCCTCGATTTAGGGTAAGGATCAGGTAGGCGCGAGAGTAAGGATCAGGTAGGCGCGCGAGCCACAGACAGTGATCCTCCAAGCCGTCTACGGCGACCTCGCAGACTATTTCCACGACCCGCGGCGGCTCTTTCAGCGCGCCATTCTCACGCCCCGTCGAAACGATGTTGTCGATGCTGACAACGCGCGTATGACCGCGGCCTTTTTTTCCCGGAGACGAGGCGTCGGAGTTCTTTTCGGCTGACTAGGCTGGGTCGGAAGACGACGCCTCGCTCTTTACAGTCGAGTTTTGAACTCCCTGACAACCAACGGCATGCTGACTTTGATCGCGAGCTTAAAGTCTTCGCAACCTCGACCCGTCGCACGGCCACTGCAACGGTACCAGATACATGATCGATCGTGTCGTTGTCACCGAGGCTCCTCCAACCTGTATCCCGTAAGGCCCGCCGACGCCAAACGATCACCAAGAGCCAGGGCCAGACGCCCCGCGAGGTCGGCGTCCTCTTGGCGAAGCCCGTCTTCTGCCACGTCCAGCTCTACGTGGCTCTCTGTCGATCGGCAACCCCGAGGATATCCTCTTCTGAGTCGACGACTCCACCCTACCCCACACGTGCTGCGCAATACCGATAAGCCCCCTCCCGGCGTCTACACGCGCACTGTAGGTGAACTTACTGGGACCAGGTGAACTTACTGGGGTTGGCAGGTGATCTTACTGGGTTTTAGAGTAAAGGGTTTTAGAGCAAACTCGTTATCGGCGTGTGCGGATCGAAGCGCCTTAGATTGGCGGAGGCGAGAGCGACGAGCTCAAAGGAGTTGTGTGAGCTAGGTGAACTTACTGGCCTGCACTTGTCTTAACTACTAATCGACAGATGTTTGTCTGTCTGTCTGTCTGTCTGTTTGTTTGTTTGTCCCTCGATTTAGGGTAAGGATCAGGTAGGCGTGAGAGTAAGGATCAGGTAGGCGCGAGAGCCAGACAGTGATCCTCCAAGCCGTCTACGGCGACCTCGCAGACTGTTTCCACGACCCGCGGCGGCTCTTTCAGCGCGCCATTCTCACGCCCCGTCGAAACGATGTTGTCGATGCTGACAACGCGCGCATGACCGCGGCCTTTTTTTCCCGAAGACGAGGCGTCGGAGTTCTTTTAGGCAGACTAGGTTGGGTCGGAAGACGACGCCTCGCTCTTTACAGTCGAGTTTTCGACTCCCTGACAACCAACGGCATGCTGGCTTGGGTCGGAAGACGACGCCTCGCTCTTTACAGTCGAGTTTTCGACTCCCTGACAACCAACGGCATGCTGGCTTTGAGCGCGAGCTTAAGGTCTTCGCAATCTCGACCCGTCGCACGGCCACTGCAACGGTACTAGATACATGATCGATCGTGTCGTGTCACCGAGGCTCCTCCAACCTGTATCCCTTAAGGCCCGCCGACGCCAAACGATCACCAAGAGCCAGGGCCAGACGCCCCGCGAGGTCGGCGTCCTCTTGCCCACAAGCCCGTCTTCTGTCACGTCCAGCTCTACGTGGCTCTCTGTCGATCGGCAACCCCGAGAATATGCTCTTCTGAGTCGACGACTCCACCCTACCTCACACGTGCTCCGCAATACCGATAAGCCCCCTCCCGGCGTCTACACGCGCACTGTAGGTGAACTTACTGGGACCAGGTGAACTAACTGGGGTTTGAGATTGGGATAGGTGAATATAGTGACCAGGTGAACTTACTGGAACCAGGTGAACATACTGGGGTTTTAGAGCAAAGGGTTTTTAGAGTAAACTCACTCAAAGGTGGGCGGCGCGTGCGGATCGAAGCAGCTTAGATTGGCGGAGGCGAGAGCGACGAGCTCAAAGGAGTTGGTGTGAGCTAGGTGAACTTACTGACCAGGTGAACTTATATGAAACTTACTGGGACCAGGTGAACTTACTGGGGTTAGAGATTGGGACTAGGTGAACTTACTGGCCTGCACTTGTAATAATAATAATCAAGATTAATAAACGAAAAAAAAAAACGATATTTTGCCAATATAATAATATAGCGCCGATCAATAATACAATCATATTCGATTACACGACGAGTTACTAGGGGGGCAGTCGGGGTAGGGCCCAAAGTCAGCAGCAGCAGCAGAAGCTTGGTCCAGGGCGACGCAGGCGCAACGCTCCTTCCCCCCGAAGACGGATCGGCGTCTCGGGACGAGGGGGTCGGCGCACCAGACCCGGTGCTCCGTCCGGCTCCTACGCGCGCTACACTTGGGATACATAACCTCGTCGTGCTCGCGCTTCTTCATGTCCTCGCGCTCCTGGGCAACCAGCTGCTCTATGCTTCGCATCTCGGGCGTCGGATGTCCCCGGCGATCGTAAAAGTAACCCTCGAGCTTCCCCTTGTAGATGTACTTGGAGTAATATGTCCCGTTCACCCACGTCAGAAGATTGTAGAGTTCCGTCGGCGTCAGGCTCGACACGTTGTCGGTGATGTTGTTCTTGAAGTCCCCCGTCACGAACGACAGAGACCCGTCGGTCCCCGCGTAAAAGGCGTAGCTCTTGCCCTTGGCATAGAATTTTGACCCCGTCGTGACGTCGAACACCTTGCCCATGATCGCCATGTAGATCTCCTTCCGCTCAACCCCGTCGAACGCCGCGAGCTCGCTGCGCGCAAACACGCGCTCCCGCCGCGCGTAGTACGCGACGGCTGCGACGACGACGACGACGACGCCGCTACTTCGCACAAACATCTTTACTTATTAGTTCTTAGCTTCCGGGAACCATTATTAGAAGAAGAGCAGCAGTAGTACCTCCGACCGTTAGAAACTATACAACGGTACAAAAAACAACGGATGCTAGCTTTCTTTCTCAGGGTTTAGGTTGGAAATTCACTTCAGCAAGTGAACGTGAACCACTTCACCAGGGCCACAACCACGCAATACGATTAGAAGTCAACACGTCGCCCTACGTGAGGTGGCTATCGTGAACCTTGGTGGGAAGTTAACGCCATTTTTTTTTTTAACGCCAGCGCCGGTCCCCCGTCAGTTCCGTACACCCGCCCGCTATTACCTAGGTCTGGTGCTCTTAGATTCATTCGCCTTTCGGAGGGCGAAGGAGGAGTCATCGTGGATGGTGTTCAGTGTTTCTTACTTTAGGCGATGTGAACGACCTCGGTATCTTCGTCTGGTTCTTCCTCATCAACCTCCATCTCCAAAGAGTCTTCGGGGTATCACGGTGCTCCCGGCGTTTTTGAAAAACTCGGTCTTGTGTCCGAGGTCCCTCTACTTTATCCGGGCCGCCGCCGCCGCACTGAAGAAATTAATGTTCATGCGCAGTATACTGGCAACTTTGTCCGTCTCGTCCGCGCCGAGCAACGTGTTTCTTTCTTTCCCTCGGTCAGGACAAGATTTCCAATGCTCAGGCAGCGCTCACAGTAGCTCTGCGCGCCGCCATGTGTACTACCAATTGAAAAAACCCTTAGAGGAGGCTCTCGCCATGTCCGGAAGGAAGGGTCCCATACTGCTCCTTGGTGGTGAGCGGTCGATACAGCTTTCCAACGCCGAGCACAGCCAGATCCGTGAAACCGACTTCATCCTTCTCATCAAGCTCAGGATAATGCCCTTTCCAGTTGAGCGATCTCGAGAGCCTGATCCACTGAGTGAAGACCTGTTCAAACTCCACGTTGAAATCGGCGGGCATCTGGGTCTCAGGCATAGCAAAAGGTTCATCGCCACTAATAATGTCGCCCCAAGCGACGGGTGCGTCGAGTGCCGCAAAGAGATTGCGGACAGGCCCAGGTATGGGGGGCGGCGCAGGCTCGGGGGAAGTCTTTGCCTTTTCGTGGTGGAATGCAGTCCGTGCGTAAATCATATTTAATTCCTTGAGCAACTTCCTGGCCCGAGCTTTCTGATGATTGGACGACAGGTGCCTGCAGCAGTTGATAGTCCGAAAGTCAAGAAGGAAGGCAATCAACTCGCGATCGTTGAATTCGTAGTTGAAGTGACGCACGTAGTTTTCATTATTCCCGCCGAAAAACCGACGCTCACATATTCGAGTATAGCCCGCTCAAGACAGGTTTTTGCCGGTCTCTGCTGAGATCGTCGACATCGAGACAGTCTTACGTGGCATGGTTTTCGAAGTTATTTATGTTCGGGAGATCAATGACTTCTAGCGTCCCAGCTCGCGGAGATTCGATCATGTTGTGCTTGATCAATGCGGCACGCGCCCCCAGGTATAAGTGTTCACGTTGCACGAAAACAACGGCTGTATCCGTCATAGCAAAAATCGCCTCGAATTCAGCCAACGCCACCCATTGCTCATTACTGATTGTCCAAGGGAGTCCAATGTGGGTGGTCGTGTACAGTTTGAGCACGTGGTGCATACGTAGCAAGGAACGAATAAGCTGGTAGCGCGCCCGGAACCTCGTCTTACTATTGAGGTCGAGCTTCAGCTTCAGCGATTTATTTCCCCGGCTGTAATGGCAAAAGCGCATGCAGCTCCTTCAAACGTGTGCCGCCGTAAGAAAAGTACTTGGCTCTATCGTGGGCACTGTTCAGCAGCTCCTGGCCAGAAGCTGGGAATGGATTGATCACTTGGTTGCCTCTGGATCGTGTCAAGTCGCCACATGCCGCTGCCGATAGATCTTTGAGATATCATGCATGTCACACGCGTCTTCGACCTCAACAAAAAATTCTTCGGCGACGCCAATTTGGGAGCCCGGTCTTGAACAATGGTTGCGGCAACTAAATCGATATCGATTCCCGCACGCTCCGCGACCACAGAACGGAGCAGGGAAGCCGTGGTGCCGGAATCGGTTCCGCCGTCAGCTGGAACGAGGCACACCGTCTCAACGCCACTCCAATCGGGTCAGATGAGTGTCCCGCCGTCGTGCAGCACTTGGGCGAGTGTATTGCCGAAAGCCGCTTCATAACACTCCTTAATGACGTGCTTCAAAATCCGAAAACAAAGCAACGATATTATTATTCAGCGTCCACCCATTCAAACACAGCGCCTTTCGAGTCATGAACGGGCACTTGCCTTTCCCGCCACCGCCGCGGTAATACGCTTCAAGAAGGTTGCGATGATCTTCGTCGTCAAAGGCGTGCTTGCTTGGAAATCCGCTGCGACGTGTACACGTAGTGCCGAGCCGAGAATGCCATAAGGGGAGACTGCTTTGACTGGCTGGGCATGACCATGAAGTAGCTGGTAACCTCCGATTTACCCTTCGAGGCTGCCACAACGCCCACGGCATCATCATAAAGTCCTCCTTTTCTTTGTATGTCTTACGTTTCTTTTTTTTTTTTAAGTCCCAACTCGTCCTCCGGATGCGCAGCCTTGAAGTGGGCCCCAAGAGGGCTTGGTCGTCCGCCATGTGCCTTTCTTGAAGTCTCTCGTCACCTTCAGGCGCTCCCAGCACCGGATACACACGTGCGTCGCCTTCCCACTGGTCAACGCGGCCAGGATGATTTTCCTTCGGTCGACGCACGCGGTCCCAAACCTTGGACCTGGTTAATCATCGTCCATTTTTTGCCGGGGTGTGTTCCACGTCACAACATCGACGTCGCAATCGGCTCGTTCTTGTGAACTTCCTCCTTCTGTTCCGCGTTTAAATTCCTCCTCATCATCAACATTATCCTCCACCTCCAGGTAGCGCGCGACTTCGCTCATCAGACGGAGGCCGTCAGCCGAAGTGAAGGAATATGAAGTGAACATTGGACTTCGGACACAAAATTTCGGTGAAGTGAAGTGAAGTGAAGTGATGTGAAGTGAAGTGGACCAAAGTTCAACGAACCTAGTGAAGTGAACCGACTTGTTCTGGGGCTTGAAGGCGCCCTTTGCATAGCGGCGAGGAGCGCGATTGCAGCTCGGGCCGAGCCGAGCTCGGTGTCGGCGCGCAATGAATTCCTCTCTGCGGAATAAATAACCCAACTTCGCGGTGACTTCCCTGCTCGACGAAATGACAACGCGCCGAGTTCCAGCACGGGTCGCCCCGCTGTCCGCTTCTTCGGACCAACTTGGAGCAGTCGAACGCTCAGCGCACAGTCTGCTGCGAAGACGAAAGTGGTGTCTGTGCTACGAGCCGTACTCCCAGGAGTGTGGCATCCAGCCAACAGGCCCGAGATTATCGTCGAGTTGGTCATCGATTCGGAGACTATTTTTTTACCTTGTTTCAGCAGCCGGTCCAAAAGTTCGGTTGCTTGTCGACACCAAACTCAATGCGGCTCGGGTCCTCCTCGAGCCCGAACTTGGGTAGTGCGTCGGTACGAATGAAAAACTGCGCAGGCAGCAGGCCGTAGGACCGATCGAAGGGAGCGCAATGCGGATGTATACCGTGACACCACCGACGCGAAAAACGTGTTGCGCTTCATAAGCAACGTGCAACGAGATCCAGCGAGGAATCAAAGATTTGAAGGGAACCAAAAAATATTGTGCTCAGAGCCCAGGACTACGCTGCTACATTCACCAAAGTTGTGCCAACAATGCTCTCTTGACAGCCGCCGTAGCCTAGGGGGCGCCGTCGTATTCGTGGGGTCATTCATTGATCTTGTGATAGGGGGGAGGCTAGCATGAGATTCGAGCAACGGCACGACGTCTATATTATCCGCCGCTGTGCAACACGAGAGGAGCTCGGCGGCGTCCGGGTGTCAAGGTCCAAATCGAACGAAAATGAATATGAATTCAAACTAGTTAGTTATCGTTACCCTCATCGAATGTTCGCGCCTGCTTGAATTGAACCCCCGACGAAAGAAAGAACGAACGAACGAAAGGAACGCGTGGCAGCAAGATGATGGTTTTGGTGCTGGTTGCGTTGGTGGCTGGCGCGAGCGCGGAGTGGGCCGTTCGACGGCTCGCGTGCGAGATCGAGCCAACTGTGGGAACCGTGGGGGACTGCGGGTGCGAGTTCGAGGACGTTGACTCCGCGACGCACGAGTTCTTCGGTCCAATCCTCCGCAACTTAACGCAAAGAAAATTTTTCCAGTACTTCCAAGTAGACCTCGACAAGGCGTGTCCGTTCTGGGACATCGAGGGTATGTGCCAGCGCGAAGCGTGCGCCGTCGACACGACGACCGAGGCACCCGAGTCGTGGGTGGAGGAGGACGAGGCGCGTCGAGCTTGGGCTGTCGAGCGCACGACGTCCGTGTCCTGGGTGGAGGAGGGGGGCGAGGAGGTGTGGATCGAGCAGGGCCCCGACATGGCGTACATCGACCTCCTGCGGAACCCCGAGAAGTTCACGGGCTACGACGGCGACGGGATATGGAGTGCCATATACCGAGAGAACTGTTTTCAGGATACGGAAGTTCCCGCGACCGACATGTTGCTCAACGCGTACCGCCGCGTCGTGAGGAAGGAAGGACAGTGTTTGGAGCGACGGATTTTCTACCGCCTGATCTCGGGGCTTCAATCTTCGATATCGACGCACATCGCCAAGTCGGAGTTCGATTGGAAGTTCTTGCTGCGAGAAAACGGCTGGCTCCAAGGACTGCG
This sequence comes from Chrysophaeum taylorii, assembly GCA_029834535.1. Taxonomy (NCBI): domain Eukaryota; class Pelagophyceae; order Pelagomonadales; family Pelagomonadaceae; genus Chrysophaeum; species Chrysophaeum taylorii. The sequence continues at coordinate 185,549 of JAQMWT010000551.1, read as the reverse complement.
GACGCTGGCGTTGGGTCGACCCTTCGCGAACGACCCGGTGTTCGTGGCACGAGTCGGCGCCCACAAGGAGAGGTTGCACAATCTCTATTTTGCTTATCTCTTTCTCCTTCGCGCCGCGACGAGAGCGAAGGACGATCTCGTCTCGTACGACTACGACACCGGGAATCCGGAGGACGACGCCATGACCCGCGAACTCGTGAGGATCCTCGTCGAGGACGACGGCTGCGTCGCGAGGCACGCCTTCGACGACTCGATGCTCTTCAAACCCCCCGAAGACGCGCGAATGTCGCCGTTGGAGAAGGCCTTGGCTCGCGAAAGCGTCGAAGACCTGCGCGCAGAATTCTTGGGTCGTTTCCGGAACATATCCAAGATCATGGACTGCGTCACCTGCGAGCGCTGCCGCTTGTGGGGCAAGCTCCAGATTCTCGGCATCGGCACCGCCCTCAAGATTTTAATGATGGAGGGCGACGCCGCCGGACTCGGCGCCCTCCAGCGCAACGAGGTCGTCGCCCTCGTCAATACGCTCGCCCAGCTCGCCAAGTCCGTCGACTCGGTCCACCACTACTGGCAACGCCGCGACCTCAAGCGAGGCCTCGCCCAATGGGCTTTGCTTCTCTCACCCCTCCTCCTTCTCTTCCTCACTTTCCAAAGTACTCTCAAGAAGCGAAACAACAAAATTTTGTAACCACTCTTCTATAATAACTTACTTTCTTTCTTTCTTTGAGAGGGAGGTCATGAGGGTTCGAGGACATCTCTTCGAGTCTTGGGGGTATGCCGGTCGTGCATTCTGGGTTCTGTTCTTTTCTTTTCTTCAAGGTCGACTGCTATGAGAGTTTGCGGCGATCATCAAACTTCTCAAATCGTCGTGGTCGCAAATTATTATTGAAATCACCTTCCCCTTGCAAAAAAAAAAAAAAATCAGGGTCGAGCGTGCTCGCCGACGACTCGGATATTCTCTCTTTCTCTACGCAGCAGCCAATTCATACCACCACCGAAAAGTTTCAACCCCCACAAACCCACCCGCATCCTTCATGCTCCCCACACACACCCCCCTCTTAGCAGTCGACATTTAAACACACCCAATAATATCGGGGTCGTACCCCCCCCCACCGGCGCGAACCCTCTTGTGAGGAGTCAGCTTCAAGTTACAATGTTAACCGTTCGTATCGTTGTTATTTTTCTGGACCACCGGCGTCGACGACTGCAGCGCGCACATATCTCCGTCGTGCGGCGCTCGTCCCGCACCACCACCACCACAGGCCGATGTCGTCATCATCATCGGCTCTAGAATAAGATGATTCGAAGAGGATGATTTTGTCGAGGACACAGGTCCGGGTGAGCACCCGCGCATCGACGGACGTCTGGCCGCGTACGTCCGCGCGGCGGGCGTCGGCGCCGTGGGCAATCAAAAACCGAGCGACGTCGACGTTACCATTACCGCCAGCGAAGTGAAGCGGCGAGAGGTCGTACGAGCGAGCTGATTGACGTCGGGGCCGCGTTTCAGGCGGCAACGCGTAGCACGCGTTAGTAGAAAGCCGCGAGTCACCGTTGTTCGCGACCTGATTGACGTCGGCACCTGTTGTCTGTCTCGAGCAACAGACGTGGCACGTCGACCGTTCTGGCTTGCGAAGCGAAAAGACGAGGTACCGCCGTAGACGTCGGCACACCTTTTCGAGCACTAACCGAACCACTTCGCGCGAAAGTAGCAATCGGCGACAAATCCCTTCAGGCTGGAGCGACAGAAGGAAGCAATACCCGTTTAAGCTCGCGACGACGTAAAAAAAGGAAGAGGAACCAACGTTGTTGCCGCCGCACTGGTGGACGTCAGCGCCGTGAGCGAGCAGCAGGCTGGCCACCCCGACGCGGCCGAACTCGCACGCCGTGTTCTGTGAATGACGTCATCCATCCTCCAATCAGGTCTCTTGACCTGAGATTCATGGGACAGACTTACAGTACCGTTCCTTTCTGCTACAGTTTCGCTACTGTTTCGAAACTGTGGTACACATTTTGAAAATTCGAACTTTACTACCCAGTTCAAAATATTAGGGTTTGTTAGGGAGGTGCGAACTTGGCGAAAAGGCGCTGTTCGAATTAGCCATTTCAACGCCCAAGAAGACCAACAACTCTCGGATGACGGCCCCGTCTGCAGGCGTCCGTACCTTCTATTCGGCCGACGCGGTCACCAATGATGACGACGACTTGACGTACCCGATTGAGTTTCTCTACACGGTCACCGCCAAGGACATGCCACCCCACGAGCTTAACCTCAAGGTCGGCATGCCGGTCATGCTGCTGCGAAACCTCTTTCCCGAACACGGTGATTACAAAGAAACGCGGTACGTGGTCAAGAGGATTATCAGTGATATCCTGCTTGAGCTCTCTACTCGCGTCGATGGCGTCGAGCGCGTCGTCCCGGTGCCGCGCATCGACTTCAACTCTGGTGACAAGTTCCCGTTCGTCCTGCGTCGCAGACAGTTCCCTCTTCGGCCCGCACCCTAGAGTCCGCTACACCACCAAAATCGCCGGCGATCGCACTCTCGAGAGCGTCGTTGAAGAGCTCGAACTTGATTTGCTTCCTTTGTCCAAACGCTGGCGCTGCTAGTTGTCTTCTGCTCGGGGACAATGGCGGTGCGGCGGCCCAGTGCTGGGTTGATAAGTTACATCGTAAATAGCCCGAAATTTATTATTAGGAATTTCAAGCTCGAAGTCAAGTGATTTGGTAAAAAAAACAACAAGGGCACTCCTGCCTTCTTCGCGAACTTAAAATAAAAAGTGGGAGGGGGTGGATTATAAAAGACTATAGCTCCCGGAACGCGAGCTACTTGCGCCTCGATTCCTGCTTCGAACAAAGCGAAATCGAACTTTGGCTAACGGTCTTTAGGCGGGACACCTCAAGCTCGAGCACACCACCATCATGACATCGTTAACTTTCTTTGCGGCGGATGCCAGCCGTCGCTTGGAAGACGAAGTCGCAGACTAGTGCACATATGATTGATCCCAGCACAAAAAAAAAAAAAACGCGCGGTCTGGGGGCAGGGTCCCCGTCGTGACTCCGGGCCGCTCCCTGGTCCGGCTTGAGTGGCTTTGATTTTATAGCGCGAGCTCTTGTAGTAGAAATTTTATTGTTTTGGTATAATGCGAAAAGAAAGAAGGAAGTTCGTCCTCGTCTCGACGATGATGGGCTGAGCTCGTACCTCGCTCTCTCGCGCCCTATCTAGCTTGCGCCCTATCTGTCATCAGTCAATGCGGCAAGCGCGAGAATTAGCACTAATAAATGTCGCTCGCGCACAACCAGGCTACGGGTAGCCATCTGTCTACTGTGATGGCAGCCCGCTCGAGTTCGGCGCTTACCCAGGACGTGTAGTGAACTCTGCCGTCGTGCTCAAATATACCGGGTCTTCCCGACTCTCGGTGCGTGCAGCGACTGATCGGCAAGGTCCCATCATCGTCGAATCTCCGAACAGTGATGTCCAAAAGCGCGAAGTCGAGTAAACATTGGCCTGGGACTAGACCGTCGATCGGGTCGGTGCTGCCGAACAAGTATTTTGGCGGTTGCAGGGCTGCGGCACGAAGATCCGACGGCCTCCTCCTTGCAACAACGTGCTCCGCAAAGTTGGGGTCGAGTGACAGCTTCTTGACGATGGCGTCAGGGTTCTCCTCCGATCCTCTTACAACCACATCGCGCGCCATCTCGACGTATTTGCGCGGCAGTGATTGAGTCGACGCAATTACCGCGTTTCAGGAGAACCTGTCGCACGCTACCGCGGTAGCCGCAGTGCCCGTCGCCCACTCTCGTTCTGCCGTCCGCATTCCGTCATTTGCTCGTCGATGAGACTGCCCGGTCGTCCCGGAATAATGAGACGGTGCCTGCTCGCCCCCCGGGCTGGCCGGTTAGCACCCGGAAGAAAGGTCCGCGCTGGGAATGATGGGGTTCGCTCGGTTGGGCAGAACGCGACGGACATGTCTCGATTGTTCGTGGAGTTCGCGGCCTGCGACGCTTTTGCACGACCTCGCACAAGACCGCGCGCAGTGGCGGTTCGCTGTCAACAAGTCCTCGTCCCTCGCATCTGCCCGGTGATGTTCCTATGTGATACCGGATCGGCTCCTGCCGGTCCGGCCTGGCTCCCATGCTCTGGCTCTCATGCCTCGGGAGAGGTCTGAAGTTAGTTAAGACCGCGCGTCACGTCGGTGAAATCCGCATCGCGTACGATCCGAAACCAAGGGCGCGATTCCGAAGCCGCGACGCCAAGTCGATCCCTGTAATGCGACGGGGACAACAAGAGGTCGACTGCCGAGTCGCCCATTTCCGCAGGATGGAGGACAGTGCCTTGGCGCCAAGAGCGACCGCCGTCAGCCGAAGAACGAGACATAATTGTCGATCCGCGCGGGAGCTCGCCCGGGATGACGCCTTCGCGATCGAGTGCCGTCGGTACAAACCTCGACGCTAGAGCTCTGTACTCTTGTCGAAAGCGCCGAGTCCACGCAAATTGCTTGGATTCTTAATATCGGTCACGTCGACGTGGAGGTCACTCGGGTCGGTACTTCTGACAGGAGTTGGCCTGACCGGCTCTGCTTCTGACATCACCTCATTGTGTACGTCGTCTTCGTCCTCCTCGTCGTCACGCACTCCACCGTTTTGTGTCCCCGACGGACTTGGCTCGGTTCCTCGCAGCTGGTCGCGGCTGGAAGAAGGCCCTTCGAGCCTCTGCAGCGTCGCATTTGCTTCAGCTACCCGCTGCTGCTCCTGCGCACGCTTGTCGCATTCGATCTCTTCGTTGGTACGGGGATTTCGCTGCTTAAGGTCCCTCCCCTGAGACATCGTTCGGTCGGTGGTTGGTCGGTGTTGCTTGCTCGTCAAAAAGTCTCGAGCAGCACGCCGGGGGAAAATGCTGACGAGCTATTTTGGCCTCTCATTGGCTGGTGCTGACGCTAAACAAACCAATCAGTGTTCAGTTTATAGCTCGTCATAGAGTTCGCAGTACAAAATCAGCCCCGCTTGAGTTGTGCTTGCGATTGCCAGTGGTACACAGACCGCCGCGAAATTCAATCATGGGCTCGCTCGCCATGTGGCTGCCAGCTTCATGCAGGTCATGCGGGCTCGCCGGGATAGCCTCGTGTTAATCAGGGGCGTATTTGGTAGTTTCCCACCTCTTGCAATGCCCCGTGCGTTGACAATACCAGGTGTTCAAGGCCAACTACTAGAGTAAACAAGCGAGCGCGAAAATGCTGAGTCACTTCCGTCATGCCGGACGCGGCTGCGCGGCGTCGAGCCCAGAAGGACCCAAGCCAGAAGGCTGTGTCCCGACTGGCTCAGACGCGACCGCGATGAAGCTCGGGCGCTGTGATGGTAGACGCCATGATAGACGAGGACGCCAAGATCGTAGACGAGATTCGAACCTCATTTGGCATTGCTCATAACCTCTATCATAACTCATAACTCTTAAAAAATTCTTTTCGTCCCAGAACAGAATGGAATGGAATGTCGTGGCGTTCAACAAAAAACGATTCTTTCAATAATTATTATCAGAAAAAAAAAGTTCTTCTTGGGTGGCAGCTTTGACGTCGTCGTCGTCGTCAAAGCTCTCTCCTCCTCCAATGCCGCCGCCGCCGCCGCCTGCGCCTGAAGCCGGTATCATCATCCCTCGGTGTTTATGGGCAGATGACTATTCCATCGTCTTCCCTAGAGAGAGAGAGAGAGAAAAAAAAAAAGAAAGAAATACGATGGTTCGCTTATCACATCATGGCGCGATGCGCGCCGTCCTCACTCCCTGGTGCTGATATGAGCCGAGGCCGCCCGCCGCGTCGTGCTATCTAAATTAGTAGTGAGCATGGGGACCACTCTTTCTTCCGCCCTTGTTGTTTGCGGCGGCCTAGGATTGATTGTCTGCCCCATATGGATCTGGATCCTCGCGGCGCGGCCCTGGCTCTCTCTCTGTATAGGAGGAGGACCAAAAAGACAACAAGACTCTCTCTGAGCGAGAAAACAATAAATCCGTTAAGAATCCGTTATAAATATGACGAGAAGCAAGAAAAATCACCGCGAAAGGTCCGGTACTTTTCTTTTTACCGGTGCGTTCTTAGGTAGATAGATGTCCCAAGGGGGTTTGTGTTTGTGTTTGTATAGAAAGGAGAACAGACGTCTGTGGTGCTAATAATAAATAGATGGAGGAGTGAAGCGAGAGCCATGGAAAACTTGGTCGCGTGTGCGTGTTCGAGCGATGTGTATAACGAGCCGATCGAGGAGAACCACGAGGAGGACGCCGTGTACGAGGTGCTTCCGGCGTCCAAGTGCGCGCAGATCCTAGGGTTGCACTCGCCCGACGTGTCATACCTCGAACGGCGGCGCGCGTACATAAAGTCGGCGCTCGTGATGTCGCGGAGCGTGGGTCCCGCGACGCCCTGGAACGAGCGGGCCGAGCTGGCGCGGCGGGGGGCGACGAGTTTTGCCGACATCGAGGCGGCGTTCGAGGGTTTGAGGTCGGCGCGCGACGCTCCTCCCGGGTTTACCGCGGACGATTTTTTGCCACAACTTCGCTGCTCGCGGGATGGGGGGCGCACCTTCGACCACACGAGGCCCTCGATATCGGCGATGCTCCACGCCGAAGTACGGACTCCGGAGAACTCGAGCGAATGGGAAATAAGCGTCAAATTTTCTACGACCCGTTTCGTGCTGACGCGGAGCCTCGACGACTTCAATCAACTCCACAAGAAGCTCAAGCAGCGCGTTCCCGCGTGCGCGCGCGCCCTGCCGGCCCTCCCCCTTCCCGAGGAGGCGAACGGCCACGACAAAGGTTGGTTCGGCAATAGCCCGCCGCCCGATCGCAAAGCCGATCATCGCAAGGCGGTCGCCGCGACGCGCAAGCTCAGGAGTTACCTCGCCCAAGCGATCGACTGGTTCCGCGCGCGTCGGGCCTACGACCCGGACGTCCTCGAGTTCATCGACCTCGATTGCGAGCTTCTTCTCCGACTTCACCGCGAAGACATGCGCGTCGTGAGGAATATCGTCGTCTCTTGGGGTGGCCACGTCGCGCACGCGATCCCCACCAAATGGGTCCAGGATTTCGTCACCTCTATCACCCCCAAGCGCGGGAAGAGCTCGAGCACCAAGACATCCCCCGGACCTATCACCGTGAGGGCCTGCCTGGATGACCTCGCGTCGCGCGACAAACCTATCGAATGGGACATGGTTACCAAGCCAGCCTGGATCGTCCTCAGCGCCGTCTACGGCGCCGACGTCGAGCTCGACATCGACACCCTCCGCAAGATCCTCCTCCAGAAGGGCCTCTCCTGTACGGCCCTCGACGCCCCCCCAACCACTCTCCTCGGACTTCCCGTCGGCGCCCCCGCCGCCGCCGCCAAAGACCAGCAAAAGTGATCTGATCTATCTCTGCCAAGTTCTTTGTACTTCTGGACGGACGAGGCCTCGCCGCCGCTGCCGCCGCCTCCAGGATATTCTCTCTTTTTTTTTTGCCGCCGCGGCCTCGTCCAAGATTCTCCGTGCGCGCCTCCTTCTGCTTTTCCTGCTGCTTCTTCTTCTTCTTCTTCTTCTTCTTTGACACCACCACCACCAAGCCCAACCACCACTACTACGATCTTCTTCGTCGTCGTCGTTTCCCCAACTAGATTAAAATCTCCTCGCCAATCTGGGGGGCGTAGAAGCGAACATCCGGAGGAAGCGCGGCTTTGGCCTCGTCGTAACTCCCGACCTGCTCGATCAGGGGCGCCAGCAGGCCGTCAGAGTCGTTTTCCCCGTTCCGGAGCGCGACGACCGTCCGCGCGTTCAACAGCTTTGCCCCCCGCGCTATTTTCCCGAAGACCAAATCGAACCCCCCAATCCGCTGGGCGACGGCGGGGGCCACCAATATGTCCGCGGTCACGTCCTCGCACGCGTCAAAGTCTGAGTGAGGTTCGTAATATAGACTCGGCCCGCCGTACGAAGCCCACACCGAGTTCTCGCGCTTGCTCCAGGGCGGCCCCAGAAGGGCCCCCGGAAAGGCGCGAATCTGGCACTCGTTCACCCAGGTCACACCGCCGTGATCCAGCACGGTGAGCTCGAGACCCGCGTCTTTCGCGGCCGCTTTCGCCGTGGCCGGTCCTACGACCGGTTTCCCGTGCTTCGCCAAAGCGCTCAAAGTCGGTCGATGCGCGTGGTCGTCCCAGCCCTGCGTCAGCACGATCGCGTCGAAGTCGCCCCCGAGAAGTTTCTGAGTCCTCATCGGGACATCGGCCCGCGACTGCCGGAACAACAACTTTTGCCCAAAGAACACTAGCTCGTCCACGAGAATGGGGTCCACGAGCAGCGTCGTCCCCCGCGGACTCCTCCACACTTGCGTGTTGATGCCCAGGTGAGTGTACTCCCAAGCGCTACTCAAACTTGTGACCCAAGGAAGGACCGAGAAGAAGAACCACATCTTCCCTTCTGAGCTGGCTACAGTCACCATACAACTAGACCCCATCTCTCTCTCCCCACAAGGTCAGACCAAATATCCTGGCCTTCCACAGACAGACAGACTTCTGTACAACGAAACCGCCCAACATTTCGTAAAACACCACACTGTACAATGCTCTTTGGCTGCTTCATCATCCGATCCGGCCAACATCGTCATCAAAGCCCAAGCAACTCGTCGTGCGCTGGGAGGGAGGGAGGGAGGGAGGGAGTCTCGATGCGAAGTCGGCGAGGAGGTCGCGTCGCCGATGTCGTCCTCGCGGAAGAAGCTTTTCGCGCGCAGCCGCCATAAGTGGTCGGAGAAGCTCTAATCGACGTTGGGGAGTCAGGTCCGCCGCATCAATCATCATCTTCTTCTCCGGCACCGGCGCTTTGGTACGAAAGTCGAAGAGCATCAAGTTCGGCCTGGACGCAACGGAATTCTTCTTGCTGGGCGGTGATCTTGTCATCTTTCTCGTCCAGCGCGCAATACGGGCCGTCGACTGTCGCCGCGCGTAGCGACTTCACCAGAGCTTTATAATCACGGAGCCGCTTCTGCAGCTCCTCAAAACTCAACTCCGCGTCCATCTCGTCGCGGTATTCGCCGTCATCTTTCTGACCACTCGTACGACTCTTCTGGCGAGGCGTAGTGGCATAGCTTAGCCCGTGTTGGGCGCGTCGCTTTTTCCCCGACGACGGCGTCGGCGACGGGCTTCGAACGCGGCCGGTGTCGGTGCCCTGCACGACCGGGGCTACCGTCGTCGGAGCCGGCAGAGTCGCAAGCGCGGGCTCGCGCGAAAGGCCGCGGGCTTGTTTTCGCCCGTCCGTGGTCCAAAACGTCTCGTCCGTAGCCTCCGGAAACGGAATTCGGCCGGTCGGCCACGGCAGCGTCTCTCCCTCCAGAAAGATGACGTGGGCACAGCGCCATTCCCTGTTCAGAACGTAGTGGCGCCGGTAGACGCCATTCGCGTCGTCGACGTATTCGCCAGATTTCGGGCGCGGTCCAAGCGCCGAATTCAGGGAGTCGATCCTCGTGCGTCTCGGAGGTTCTTCGACCGGTCGCGTGCGAGAAGAAGGGCCTTCATTAGGCGCCAATCCGACCAGACTTGCCGCCGCGTGCCGGTGGCCAGTACTGCCGTCGCCAGAGCGGCGGATCCTTCCTGTCGAGAGCGAAAGAGCGCGGCATGGTGCTTGAGCACGTGTAGCGAGCGGGTCACGATGGGCAGCCAGCCTATAGGGAACACCGCCGCCACACAGGCCCGAGGGAAGCTCCCGACGACGTGGCTTTGAGTATTCCCCAAAGGCCCTCGGCGTTCGGGCAGGGCGGCCTCAAACGTGTCTAGCTAAGGTTTTGGACGGATTTTAGGACGACGGCTTGTTTTTTCAAACGAGTGAGTGCCGCTGGTCTCGATGTGCCCCGGCGCGCGTCGTAGCCCGAGGCGAGAGGGTCGGCGACGTGTTCCCAAGAGGGTGCTGATCCTGATTTCGAAATATGCGCTGCAACGTCAGACGTCAAGCTGACTCAGTTTTTCTACAAAGCTATCGGTATATCCGTAGGAGAATTGGCTATTATACCCCAAGAGAAGAGCGTCACAAAGTCGCGAACAAACTCGACGTCAGGCGTCCAGGGTGCCGGCGTAGCCTACGCCGGGGAGGACAACCCGGGGGTACGCGAGGAAGGCCAAATTCCTGCTGCAGGAGGTGGGCCATCTTGCCGACCGACGCTCAAATCTTGAGCTGGGCGAGCGACGACGACTGGTGCACCGGAACTGCCCCGAAACACTCGAATTATTTTCAAGCCGCGGCCTTCGCGAAGGAGGCAACGGGCTCGCAGGGCTGGTACGTGGCATCGGTGTCACAGTAAATGTAGAATGGGCGATTGGGTTTGTAGAATCGAGCCTGGATCACACGCACGAAGATAGAACTTGGCGACTTCTGCATCGCATTTTCTGTGTTCGCGAGGCAGTCTTTGGGGTCCTCCAACGTCGTCGTAGTATAGTCCAAGTCGATTCCTCCGACCCCGCGAGTGTTGTTGGTCGGAGGCCCAAGGAATAAGATCCTTCTTCCTTAAACCAAACTCATAGAAAAGGGCGACACGATACTGCGCTTCTGCGTCACCACCGATGGCGGTAAACAGCGGCAATGACGTCTTGTCGCTTCTTAGTATTGTTTTCGGATCGAGAGACTAGTCTATGAAGAAGAGATCCTCCCCTGCAATCTCGTAATAACGAAAGAACTCCTCCCCTCTGCAGAAATCGTAAACGAGTGTGTGCGGCGTGGTGAAATATTCGAACGTTCTAAGATCGGGAAATCGCCGTCAGTCTTCGCAGCGGCGACAGGATCGCTACCATCGTCGCTAAACGAATGGGCCTCGTATGCCACCGCACAGCCGAAGTACATCCCGGGCGTGTCCGCCTCCTGCCGACGCCTCGCAAGGCGACACTGATGTTGTTGTCTTGGCAGCCGCCGCTGCCCGTTCGTCGCCGCCTGGTCTCCAGCCGCAGCAAGTTCGCTGCTCTGCGCAGCGCGTTTCCACCACCGTTTTTATCTCTTTGTCTTTTCCTCAAAGCGAGCCGCAGACTTCGCAGCTCGCGCGTCGACAACACCCACCCATATTCGACTCCGCCCGCCCACCGTCGGCTCTCGGTCCAGAGAGTAGTGCTCTCAAATACGACGAAGCTTGCAACCGTCGAAGAAAGGTGACCTTTCGCCCGCAGGTTCGTTCCTATTGCGGCGTGATGATGATGATGATGATGCTCGAGGTCGCGCAAAAGATTGTCTCGAACATCATACGCCAGCGTCTCGGTACCATTTCGGCCGATCACGAATCGCAGTGCGGCTTTCTGCCAGAACAGGGGACTGCCGACGCACACTTTCAGCCTGAAGATGGCATTGAATAAGCATCGTCAGCACGGCATGAAACACATGGGTACTATTCATTGATTTCGTCAAGGCTCTCGGCAGGGTCCTACTAGTCTGGCAGGTGCTATCAAAATTCGGCGGTCTAGCGAAACTCGTACGCCTCGCTATAGCTCTCCACCATATACAAATTCGGTTCTCCGTCTCCGGCGCTGCAGCCTAGATCAACTCAATCATCATCATCGTTAAGCAGGGTGAAGTCCTTGGTCTGCTTTTTTTTTTCGTTCTACGCGTGGCGTCCTTGACCATTTCGTGGCGAGGTCGTCGCGAAGGTCGGGAACCAGCATGCGTTTTCAAGATGAAGCACGATGATGTGTGTTCGGTGACCGTCGCTACTACGCAAAACGCGGCACTGGGGAAGTCGCACTCGAAGAGTCAGCAGATGATGCGGCGTTCCCGCCAATCGTCGTGCCGCGAACGAGGCGACGCCCCGTCTATCCATCAAGCGCATTTTACCAGTTCCAGGGTATGGAAGTCAACACGGGAGACCGCCAAGCAAGGGAAAGGGTAGAATCCGAGATGCTGTTTGTCGCCAAGCCAAGCATTCTCTTTCTTCAATGACCCGGACAACCTACGATGGTGCCGACCTCTCCGACTTAGACGTAGGTAACGGCCGGGCCACATATTGATCGCCGTGGTGGCGAAGTTCAAACACCTGGGCACTGTACTCTCTCGCAACTGCAGTGACTCTGAGGACGCTGACTCTCGTCTGAAGAAGACGGCAGCGGCTTTCGGCGTGTGGTCCGTCACTACGTTTTTGCGTCGATATACGTCTCTGCCCGAGCCAAACGTACTGACTACGTCGGTCTCATCCTCGCCACCCTCCTTCGCAGTACGGAATCATGGTGCCTCACCGAGGTTGTCTGCAATTGTCTACGATGCTTTCACGCACAGTGCGCACGCGCGATGTGCAGCGTTACGCGTCGCCAGGCAACGTCATGTCAAAACTTCAACCCTACTCCAGCGCCTCGGCCTGGAGACAGTCGATATCTACATCTCTCGCCGTCAACTTCGCTGGGCAGGCCAAGTTGCCCGCAAGCTATGGCATCGCCTCCCTCCCTCGGAAGATGATCACCTCCTGGTGCGCCTCCACGCGTCCCCGCGGGTCCCCGCAATTCACGTTCGGCCGTGGTCTCAACAATGCACACCGCAAATTCAACACTCTAACAACAACAACAATGACCTGGTATTCCCTCGCTCAAAACCGTGACAACTGGCGAAAACAAATCAACTCGTCCTCAATCCCCCTTTCTACCTCCCCCTCTCGTCGCCGAGCGACTCTAATCCCGCGCGCCATGGCGCTGGAATTATAGCCTACGCCCCATGCATTGGGCTGGCCCGCAGTTAGTTAGAAACCAGCGTTTTGGGAATTCACTAAGCTCAATTCACTAGGTTCGTTGAAATTCACTTCACCAGAGTTCTGCCCTTTCGTGTGTTCGCATCGGACCGACCCTCGACCGATGAGCGAAGTGGAGCTGCGCTGCCTAGAGGTGGAGGATAATGTTGATGATGAGGAGGAAAAGGCGGAACGTAATGAGGAGCTCAAGACGAGCTGATTGCGACGTCTGATGCTGACGTCGAACACGCCCGGCAAAAATGGACGATCAACCAGGTCCAAGTTGTGGGACTGCGTGCGCCATATGAAGGAATAACATCCTGACCGCGTTGACCAGTGGGAAAGCGACACGCGTGTATATCACGCGCTAGAAGTGCCTGAAGGTGACGAGAGACTCCAAGAATTTAAGGCGCCTGGCAGACGACGAAGCCTCTTGCCCGATTTTAGGCTGCGCATCCGGGGGGCGAGCTGGACCGTCAACAGCTCACCAAGAAACAGAAGACAGACGAAAAAAGGGAGGGCTTATTATAGACGGCCGTGGGCGTTGTGGCAGCCTCGAAGGATAAACCGCAGGTTACTAGCTTCTTCCGGGCAATGCCCCGCCAGTTAATTGGTGGCCCGGTTCAAATTTAGCGACCTCGTCGAGGGCGATTAAAAAAAGCCGGAAGCACCATCCCCGAAGAAGACTCTTCGGAGATGGAGGTTGATGAGGAAGAGCGAGACGAGATGCCGCGGTCGTTCGCATCAACTAAGGCAAGAAATGCGGAATGTCGTCCACTGCCATTAACTCCTTCTTCGCCCTGGAACACGATTGAGCCTTAGAGCACCAGACCCAGGCAATAGCGGGCGAGGGGCACGGAACTGACGGGGCGCGGCAGGGTCCGGCGCAGGCCCCACAAAAAAAAAAAAAAAAAAAAAAAAGGTGGCGTTCACTTCACCAAGGTTCACGATCAGGCACCGTGTTCACTTCAAAGCACTTCACCAGACTTACGTGGTGACGTGGTTGACGTTCGCTAGTAGGTTTTAGTAAATTCCCAAAGCTCGTCGATGAGGCTTTCGAAGCTAGGATTGCCCGGACACCTACCTCTCCGCAAGAAGTAAGGACAGGGGTTTCGCTCGAACGTTTGTTGACCCCCGTCTCCACGTCATTTGGAGTACTGTGCCCTGATCGCTAACCACATGGTTGCGATGGAGGACAGTGCCTCATGAATCCAAAGCCTTGCGAGGGCATCCGCCCTCCCGGCGTAGGTCGGCACCTGTTCGCGGCGGGCCGATCGGCAGCGGGAACGTTCGCAGTGGGACGGGGTATGGTCGCGGGGCGCGTACGGAACGTTCTCGACGAGTTGGTTATCAGTCACATCGCATGACGACAGGCGCCAACCTCCCCCGACCCTCCTTTTTCTGTGCCCCTCGTCTCTCGGCCCCTCGACTTCCTTCTGATCTCGTGCGCCGTGTGGCGCATGCACTATGACTAAAACAACAATTTTTTTGTTTAGAAACAAGTACGACTACTGGTAGTGGAAGCACCGTGATGGTGTGGAGGGTTGGGGTTCGGTCGGCCCGAAACTGTGGTGACGATGCTCTCAACGTCGCGCGTTCAACTCGGAATGGTCCTAGAAAGAGTTGCTGTCTCTCGCGATAGCTCAGTTGGTAGAGCGCTCGACTGTAGACGGACCGGTTATTATCGAGTGGTCGGCGTTTCGATTACGTCTCGCGAGAAGTTGAAGTGGGCTTTAGAGACTTGTGAGGGTGCAAATATCGTACAAAAGTTGTGCGTTTTCCGTCATTCTTTTTGTCACGCATACCGTTGATACGAGGGGCCACAGCAGTATCTCTGCACGTCTGTCGTGGCGTGAAGAGTGTCCGGTGCAGTCGTGAACGGAGTCCGGATCCGCGGCCTTCTCCCCCACTCGAGCCGTCTTCTTTCCGAATTGCGCGAGCCGTACGATCGGTGGCCGGAGAAGACGCCCGCCGCGGCCGCGTCGAAGCGAGCAGCCGTGTTGCGCATATTGCGTGTTTTTGGTCGTGCCTCTTTTGGTGTGGTGGGTGGTGTTGCTGACGAACGTGCTTTCAACGACCGCGTCATCTCGCGATCGATCGGTATCAAGAGACCCGCGACACTCGATGGTCTTGCCCCCGAAACGCAGTGCCCCAAGATGCTGCCTAAAGCTAATCGGGACATTTGCCAGGTCTGCCGATCGACGCCTTTGGAGGCGTACTCGAAAGTGGCCAAGCGGCGTTGATGGGGCGGTCGATCTGCAGTTGCGGAAAAAAAACCGGGTTTATTTATGCTCAAACGCGCTTGTAGGTAAGAAGGCATGACGGCGAACAAAAGAGCTCATGCTCGCTGGATTTGGGACGGCAATCGGATGCGTTTCATGTTGGCATGTACTTTAGCAGGATGAACAATACCTGCGTTTGTAGCATGTTCCGCAAAAATGTAACGAATCGCGATATGACGACTCTTTTTTGTTGTCCATAAACAAAAGGATCATCGGCCTGTTGCCGGTGAATATATGGGCGGGATCAGTCCAGGACTAGAAAGAAGACGACCAAGCCACAAAAGGCAAGCGACCAAAGAATGAAATGAGCCCTGATTTCGAGCTAGAGCGCGCTACGAGTTGTGGTACGAAGAAGAACAGTATGCCGCAACAAGCGCATCCACAAAGCATGCAAACATATCCGAGCGGCGTGTATCCGGGTTGGATGCCCAATCAGCGTCGCAGTATACGTAAAATGCATTCCACTGACTACCATAGTCAAGCAGAAGTGACGGGATCCATGTAGGCAATCCACGAATGTACGACGACGAGGAACGTGAATCCAATGATGCGTTGCTTGCGACCAGGATTGTCGCGGAAACGGCGGGCTTGACCACCCTAAAAAAAACTTGGCCTAGTCATCATCATCATCATCATTGCAACGAAAAGGCGGACGAACGCCAATAATGCGGGTGTATGAGGCTGCATGAAGGAGTTGATTTTGGTGGGACAGTGACGCGGGCAGTAGTAAACCGCGCGCACGTTTATTATTATTCTTTGACGGGAAAAAAATCATGATCATTCGTCGTCAACGAGCCATGCGTCCGTCCACACATATTTGAGGAGGACCAACCAACGCCGGCGGAGTCGGATTAGAAGAAACGGCCCTCTGTCTGTCTGTCTGTCTCTCTCTCTCTCTCTCTCTCTGGGGCGGGGATGTCGCGAGCGCGCGATATCATCATCTCGTGAAGGTGTCCTGTCGAACGAAAGAGAGAGAGGAGTATCTATCTTTCTTTCGCAAGAGTCGTGGTTTTGTTTTTTTTTGTCGAAAAGAAGAAGAAGAAGGAGCATCGCGGAGATAGAGCACCCTAGTCGAGGGCGGAGGCGCCAGAGATGATCTCAATGAGCTCGGTGGTGATGCGGGCCTGTCTCGCGCGATTGTAGAGGAGGGTAAGTTTGTCGATGAGTTCGCCGGCATTCTTGGAGGCGTTCTCCATCGCCTGCATGCGGGAGGACTGCTCCGAGGTCGCCGCTTCGCACAAGCCGTAGAATATCTCGGCGGCGACGTAGTATTCGTAAAGGTTGTCGAGGACGGTATCCTTGGCTTCGGGAGGGTCGAAATCGTACGTCTGGAGAGTCTCGTTTTCGCCCGCGAGCGTAAAGGGCGTGATGGTGGTGAGGGTAGGTATGTAGGAAATGGCAGACTTAAATTGATTGTAGGCGACGAGGATAGCGCCGACGTTTTCGTGTTCGAACGCTTTCTCCGCGATTTGAGCGGCCAGCGCAAAGCTGAAGGGCATGGAAAGATCCGTTAGGGCGACGTCCAATTTCGGGCCGACCATGCGGCGCAGCTGGGTGCGGCCCTTCTCGCCGACAGCGATGACCGCAATGTCGGCATCGGAGAAGGCGTTGACGAGCGACCTCACGCCGCGGCACACCGCGCTGTGGACGCCGCCGCACAAGCCCTTATCGGAGGTAATCGCCACCACAACGTTCTTCCCGGGGGCGAGGCCGTCGATGCTCTTGAGGCTCTCGAAGGGTGTCGACGGAGCTCCGAGGGTCGAGGTCCACGCGGAGAAGTGCTTCGCGGCGTCGAGACGATTTTGGTCACCGCGGAGCTTCGACGCGCTCACCATCTTCATCGACGATGTGATCTTCTTAATGTTCTTCGTCGCGCTGATCCGCATCGCGATCTCCTTCTCCGTCGCGAAGGTACGCCGGGCGATCCGCCGCATCCCGCCGCCAAACAACATACTACGCATATTATTAGTTAGTAGTGTGATCGCGGGGTGACGCTGCAACACAAGCAAGTCCGTCCGTCCGTCCGTCCGTCCGTCCTACCGCTGCGGGTTAGGCTTATCGCGGTAAATAAGGATAACGCCGTCAATCAATCATGCTGTCGACGCTCGACGCGGACCAGCAGAGGGAGATGGTCAAGTACATGCGTTTTTTTTCGGACAAACGCGAAGAGACCCTCGCGTCTATCGCGGGCGACTTCGAGGATGCCGCCGACGACCTGCGGACTCCGCCGTTTTCGATGGAAGATGTGCGGACAACGCTGGATCGACTTCAAGTTTGCGTCAAGGACGGCGTGCGCCAGGACCTGAAGCGAATGCTGTCGATGAACGTGCTCGTGCTCAAGCAGTTGCTCGAGGAGTCCAAGTTCGACGTCTCGACCATCGAGAACGAGGCGTTGATTCTGGAAGCCGAGAAAATACGATTAGAAGCGCCCATCGCCGAACCGAAATCCTTCCAAAAATCCGTGTTGCGCTCTTTGAAAGACGAGCAGAGGGACCTCGTCAATGCCAAGCAGGTCCTCGAAGACTCGAACAAGACGTTGCAGCAGCGCTTTAGCCAACTTCAACAGCAACTCGCGGCCGTTCTCCGAGAAAATTCCCAAGTGCGAGGCGAAAACACCCAACTCAAAGCCCAGCTTGATCTCAAAGCCCAGATCGCCCAGTCCAAGGACGAGACCGACATTGCGACTCTCCGGCGCACCTTGTCGCAGACGCGGGACGAGCTCGCGCAAGCAAACGAGAACCTCGACGCAAAGGTCGACACCTCGCGCCAGTTCCTGCAGCTCAAGAAAATCCTCAACGACAAGAACACGCAGCTCCTCGCCCTGCGTCGCCGCCTCGCCAACTACGAGCCCGACACCCTCGTCCCCGAGGAATAGAATAGAATAGAACATAATATAATAGAATAGAATAGGATAGGTAGGCAGCGGCGAGGACGCTTGGGAACGGGCCTCCATCATACGATGAGGTCTTGTCCTAACTACTAATCGACAGATGTTTGTCTGTCTGTCTGTTTGTCTGTCTGTTTGTCCCTCGATTTAGGGTAAGGATCAGGTAGGCCCGAGAGTAAGGATCAGGTAGGCGCGAGAGCCAGACAGTGATCCTCCAAGCCGTCTACCTCGCAGACTATTTCCACGACCCGCGGCGGCGCTTTCAGCGCGCCATTCTCACGCCCCGTCGAAACGATGTTGTCGATGCTGACAACGCGCGCATGACCGCGGCCTTTTTTTCCCGGAGACGAGGCGTCGGAGTTCTTTTCGGCCGACTAGGTTGGGTCGGAAGACGACGCCTCGCTCTCAAGAGTAGAGTTTTCAACTCCCTGACAACCAACGGCATGCTGACTTTGATCGCGAGCTTAAAGTCTTCGCAACCTCGACCCGTCGCACGGCCACTGCAACGGTACCAGATACATGATCGATCGTGTCGTTGTCACCGAGGCTCCTCCAACCTGTATCGCTTAAGGCCCGCCTACGCCAAACGATCAACAAGAGCCAGGGCCAGACGCCCCCGAGGTCGGCGTCCTCTTTCCCAAGCCCGTCTTCTGCCACGTCCAGCTCTACGTGGCTCTCTGTCGATCGGCATCTCCGAGGATATACTCATCTGGGTCGACGACTCCACCCTACCCCACACGTGCTGCGCAATACCGATAAGCCCCCTCCCGGCGTCTACACGCGCACTGTAGGTTAACTTACTGGAACGAGGTGAACTTGCGGAGGTTAGAGATTGGCACTAGGTGAGCTGAGTGACCAGGTGAAACTGGGACCAGGTGAACATACTGGGGTTTTTAGAGTAAAGGGTTTTTAGAGTAAACTCAAAGGTTGGCGGCGCGTGCGGATCAAAGCAGCTTAGATTGGCGGAGGCGAGAGCGACGAGCTCAAAGGAGTTGGTGTGAGCTAGGTGAACTTACTGACCAGGTGAACTTATATGAAACTTACTGGGACCAGACCTGAACTTACTAGGGTTAGAGATTGGGACTAGGTGAACTTACTGGCCTGCACTTGTAGAATAATAATTTCGTGTGGTGGGTAATCCTAATAATAATGCACCACTAGGATTAGTAGATTCCCAACCGTTATAGAAAGAAAAAGTATGCGGTGAGAAGAACCGAAGAAGAAGAAGAGAATAGGAATTTGCCCGCAACAACCTGCGACGTGAGGGTAATGAGAGGCGCCGGCGCTTTCTTGGCGGTGTGGCATGCTGCGGGGGCCTCGAGGAGGCCGTCGATAGTGTTCATTCAGGCGGACGATCTCGGGATGGGCGACGTTGGGGCGTACAACGTGGCCCGCGCGGGCGACACGCCGAATATCGACGCGGTGGCGCGCGAAGGTGTGAAACTGACGAATTATCGCGTCGCTTCCCCGGTCTGCTCACCGTCCCGAGCTGCGTTCATGGTCGGCATGGAGGCATCAGTCGCGGGGTTTCCGAACATCGCCGACTGCAAGACGAACGACGAGTATTACACGGACGCTCGAGGCGTTCGGCGAAGCGAGGAGAGCGATTGCGTGCAGCGGTTGAACGAAACTTTCGTCGGGATTGGCCACGTCATGCGGGCCGCCGGGTACGTGACGGCTCATTTGGGAAAGTGGCACGTCGGGTGCAAGGAGCTCCCGCCGCCCTCGGCGTACGGGTGGGACGTTATGCGGGCTTCGAACGCAGACCAGAGCAGTTCTTGGGAGTATCCGTTTTGGACCATGTACGACTGGCTCTGGCGGGACAAGCACGCGATGAACGAGGTGATGGTCGAGGACGCCCGAGAGATCATCAAGAGGAAAAGGAGTTTTTTTCTCGCGGTAAATCCGCTCGTGCCGCACGCGCCGTCGAATCCCCGGAGGGAACACATGGCCGCCGTCGGGCCCGAAGACTGTGATCTGGACCAATTCTGGGACAACAACTTCAGCTGGACGAGGCAGACCAACAAGGGGTTCATCGGGGACCCGGCCAACATCTATCGGAAGTCGAGGCCCTGCGTCGAGCGGATCTACCGCGGTTCCGTCTACTCGTTCGACGCTTTGGTGGGCGAGCTGACGGACGCGCTCGAGGATTTTGGCATCGCGGATTCGACGCTAGTTGTGGTCACCTCAGACAATGGTCCGGAAATAGCGAACAGGGGTATGTTCAGTTCGACGGGCCGCTGGTCGCAGGTTGGCAGCACGGCGGGGTTTCGCGGTCTCAAGCGCAGTCTGTACGAAGGCGGCATTCGAGTCCCTTGCGTCGTTCGATGGCGAGCGCGACTCCGCCGTCCCCGCGTCCTCGCCACTGACGTGCTCATCATCGACTGGCTCCCGACGTTCGCGGCTGTCGCAGGGTCTGGCGATTTTTGGGTTTCGAACCGCGACGCGAAGCGACAAATCGGTCGGCCGGTGCCGTTTATTGTCGAGTCCAAAAACAAAAACAAAAAAAAATTGCGCGACGTCGTCTTCTGGGAATGGGCCTACGACATGATGGGACCGTGCAGCGCCAAGGCCCCGCGCTTCGCGGCGATGCGTCGCGACGCCGGCCTCAAGTTTCTCGGCGACTTTTTAGAGAACAAAGACGACGGAGTAGGATTCCGGCGGGCCGAGCTCTACAATCTCACCGCGGACCCCTTCGAAACGATAGATCTATTCAACACGACCTACTGGCGGGGGGCGGGCCTCGACCTGGCGCGCCCGCTCGAAAGCTGGGTTCGCTCGCTCCTTCCGCCGACGCGCGGCAAGAAAGAGACATTGCACCCCGCGTGTCCTCCGACTCCGGCGAGAAAGCATCACAGAGGAGTCCAAAACAACAACAACAACAACAACAACAACAACAGTCCCTTGATGATGATGCCGCCGCCGCCGCCAAAGCCGCGGACCAGCGCGAAAAAGAAGAATCCCCCCCAAAAAAGCAACGAAAAGAGACTAAATTGCGTGTCGTCTCCAAAGGTGGACTGGTCGAACGTGTACCGCAAGAGCATCCGCGCGACTACGGCCTCTCGAAACGTTCGGTTCTGGTGCGCGGACGACCAATGCTACGCCTCGCTCTCGGGATGGCCTCAGCAATATCTCGAGTCGGAGGGACATCCTCGATGGGCCAAGCACCTCGCCAAGCTCGAGCCCCGGGGCTTCGCGGTTGTCGCAAACGCGCGAGATCTCGACAGGCTGAAACGACGGTGCCCGCCCGCGGGCTGGATCGTCGTCAGAATCGACGATTGCCGGGGCGCCAGATGGCCGCCACCATCGTCGCGCGACTTTGTGGTTGGCCTCAACACCTCATCGACCCTAAGGCGGTGCGCCGCCGCCGCCGCCGCCGCCGCCGCCGAGAAGATGATGACCGCCGCGACCGACGGCAATTCTTCTTCTTCTTCTTCTTCTTCTTCGAGTAGCAGTCTCGAGAGCATCTACGCCCTCTCTTCTGCTGCCAACCGCCGAACGACCTCGGATCGTCGGCGGACCTTGTCGACCGGCACCACCATAATTCTCCAGTTGCGGCGCTTCTTTCCGAGAACGCCCATCCTCGCGGCGGGTTTCGACTTCAAACAAGATTGCAACGCTTGGTGCCCCCACAACTACACCTTTGAGCGTCTCCTCGTCCACGCGGCCCCCAGAGTCAAGGTATTCTGCACGGCGGCCGAGGCGGGCCTTTTCGCCGCCGTCCAGAACTGGCGAGAACTCGATTCCAGACAAATCCATTGCGACGCGCACAATTATTAAACTCCCAAACCGACCGAGACCGTAGTAGTAGCGTGCGTCTATGAAGGGTAAGGATGATGATCATGATGACATGGTGCGGCGTTAGAAAAAAGTATGAACGACGACGCCCTCGCGGATAGCACGTGGCAAAATTCCGAGGAACTCGCGTTCATCCCCGAGCAGGTGGAGCCGCTGTTGACGTCGGTGCTGGCGTCGGTGCTGGCGAACGAGGTGTACGACGACGCGAAGGTTCCGTTGTGGATCGATTCGATATGCGACAAATCGATGGCAACGCTCGCGAATCTCCACAAACCGTTCAAGTATGCCGTGACGTGCGTGATCGTCCAGAAGAACGGCGCGGGCATCCACACGGCGCATTCGTGTTACTGGGACGTCAGCAACGACAACTGCGCGCGAGTCGCTTACCCGCTCGCGAACAAGCGCGAGGTCCAGGACAGTCGTATGTACTGCATTCTCACGTGCTTCGGTGTCGCGTTTTAATCATCATCATCAATCAATCTTCGACGGTATACCCGCGAGCGCGGAGCTCGAGGACGCCGGAGAGTCGCGAGGCGCGGACGACGGAGATGTGGTGGGGGACGCCGACGGGATGAAACGCCAAGGCGCGGGCGAGGGAGCCGGTGAGGCGGATGCACCAGTCGAGGTTGAGGTATCGGAGGAACGGCAGAAGAGCGAGGGGGGCGATGTCGCCGTAAAGACCCTCGCACCACGAGAGCCGGAGGTTTTCGATGGGAAGACCGGCGAGGGGTGAGAGATCGCCGCGGATTTTGCCGCACCCGTGGAGATTGAGGTACCGGAGGTGCGAAAGTTTTTGGAGGGGTTTGAGGGATCCCTGGATTGCGTCGGACCCGGCGAGGCTCAGGCGGCGCAAGCAAAAGGCAACCGACAGCGGCTCGAGCGACCCGCTGAGGTCAGAGTGCTCGATTCTCAGGTACCGCAGGCGCGCAGTGAGGACGACGACCTCGTCGAGACTCGCGTGGTGCTGGTGCCGTAGATAATACCGCGCCTCTTTGGACGACGCGAGCTCGCGGCGGATACCGCGGCTCACGCAGACGCAAGTCGTCTCCGCGAAGTCCGAAACTTCGTGTAGTACCCAGCCTGGCATCGCGCTCAGCACCACCATATAATCTCCCTCTCAGGGTTTGGGTTATTATTATTATTAGGATGATGGTTCGAGGCGCTGCGCTCGTAATTTTGTTGCAGGTGTGTGTCGTCGGCAAGAAGAAGGACTGGAAGTCGATCGACCTAGAGAAGGTCGCCGAGGAGTGGGCTCAGTCGGACGAGGCCGAGGAGCTGGAGACGGAACACGATGCGTACGAAAAGGAGGTGAATCGGCGCAAGGCCGCAATGGGTGGCGGCGGGCTCGACCTCGAAAGCTTGAAGAAGATGAAGCCGGACGACATAAAGTCGCGGTTCGCGCACCAACAGTCGAACGCAGGAATGGCCATGATCTTCGTGACGCTCTCGGAGTACAACGATGGCGAACCTTGGACGACCGAGGCCGAAGACAAAATAGCGGGCGTCTTCACGGCTCTCCTGCAAACTGGCGGGCTCAAAGTGAGCGCGTATCGCATAGATCCTCGGAGGCTGCTGGTCACGATGCAGACTGGCTGGTACGGCCGGGATGTGATCGACTTTATGCTGACGCAACCGAAGGTTATGAAGTGCACGTGGGACAACACGGACTACGTCAACCCAGACGTGCCGCAGGTCGAGCCCCCCCCGAGGGAACAAAAGCCACACCCCCCCCCAAAGAAAAAAAGCTCCAAGTCCAAGAAGAAGAAGAAGAAGAAGGAGGTGGGTGGGGACGGGATTTTGTGAACGAACGAAACGAAACGAAACGAAACGAAACGACGCGAGACGCGACGCGACCTATAGCCTACTACGCTACTACCAGTAGGCAGACTTGGAGGATATGGTGCCACCGACGGTTGTTGTTGTTGCTCGCCAGGAGGAGGAGGAGGAGGCGTGGGGCGAGGGGGCGGGGCTTGTCGTTGTAGTCGTCGTCGGGGGTGCGTCGTGGCGTTGGCGCGAGAACTTGGCCAGGAGACCCGAGAGGCGATTCGGACTCCGCGGGTGGTGATGAGGCGGATCTGGTCTCGCGTGGTCTTTCGTAGGGTCGGCGGAGAAGCACGAGAGGCGGGGGGTCGTCTGGGGGAACCGGTGCTCCCAGAGGGGCTGGAGGACGCCGAGGACATCCCGTCTCGAGGGTGGCTCTTTGGACATGAGGCCGTGGGCGCGTTGTCGGAAGACGACCGCCTGGTCGTCGGATTGAGCGGCCGAGCGAACGACGGTGAGGATGTTCGACTCCAACTCGGGACCGAGGGCGGCGCTAACGCGCTGCAACAGTCGCGATCCGGAGGTGGAGGAGCTCCCGGAACCTGCGGTACTCCCCGAAGTATCCGAGGCCGGGGGCGCGGGGAGCTCGATGTGTTCGTCGGCCAAGATGACGTACTTGTCCGAGGGATGGGACCTTACGTGCTCGACGGTTGTTTCTACAAAGGCATCGATCTCTTCTCTGGTTCGCCCCGAGACTACGACGCGGTCTCTCCTGATGCCCGCGAGCTCGAAGATCTTGCAGAGCATCTTTCGCTGGACGGCCGAGTCGTCGATGCCGACGCCCCAGCAGTCTCGCGGCACCGACCACGACGCGGAGTGAAGATCCCCCTTTTTTTTATTATTCTTCTTCTTCTTCTTCGAAGAGGGTGGCGGGCTGTTCTTGACACACACGGGGCAGACCAGTTCGAAGACCGTGCGGTCCTGCTCGAATCGTATCGCGCACGTACCGCGCAACAAGCGCGCGCACTCGGTCATGATCCAGCCGCCCAATCCGAACGACGACTCGGACTCGCGCCGCGACGCGGCGTTGTCGAGCCGCACGCCGGGAGCGAATATTTTGTTTGCGATGGCAGCGGGATCCTCGTGGTGCAGGGCGACGTGGTTTTCGCCGGGAAGGTTAACGACCTGGACCGTCAGGACGCCGTCGTCTACGGCCGCGTACGTCGTGACGGGGCCGCGAGAAAGGCCGTACTTTGCTGCGTTCGACACCGCGTTTCCGTGGATGGTCCGGAGGAGCATCGCATCCAACACGACCCGGGGCAGAGCGTTGTCGTCGGGGAGTTCGAGGCGGAATCGGTTCCCGCGACCGCCCACGCTCAAGACGTCGCCGAGGTCGACGACGTCGGCTTTGGGTTGGTAGGTTCCGCTCGTCACGTTCCGTGCGAACTCCTCGTCCCGCATCGCCGCGATCGTCTCGTGAAGCTTCGTCTGGAGCTGCGAGACGTTTTCCTGGATGTCGATGACGAGCCCCCGAGACCTGTCCGACGACGCCCTTTCCTCCTTGATAATCTCGTCTTCTTCCTCGTCGTCGTTCCCAATTTGTAGCACGACCTCCTCGGTCGCCGTGGCGAGGCTGTCGCAGAACCCGAGCGCGTCCAACACCGAGTTTTTGAGCTCGTGCTTCCAAAAGTCCAGGCCTGCCCGTTCGAGCTTGCGCGCTCGGAGCTCGCTCGCGTACTTGTGCTTGATCTCGTCCACGTCCGAGAACGCCGAGCTTTGGACGACCAGGATGAGGACGCGATCGTCGGGGACGTGCCGTACCATCACCTCCAGCTGCCGGCCCTCTTCGGGATCCTCGGACACCGCGTGCGTCACGAGGCCGCGGCCCTTCCCGCGGCCGACGGCCCACGCTTTAGTGATGAGCTCGACGAGCCGCTTGTCGCGACCCAGCCTCCGGAGCGCGCCCGGAACGTAGACCGCGTCCTCTTCCTCGTTCGAGGTGAATTCCACCTGCACGACGCTCCCCTGGTCCTCCTCCTCCTCCTCCCTGATCATCGTGGTTCGTCTTCTCCCGAGGACTTCGAGGAGAAAGTCGGCGAGAGGGGGTGGCACGAGATCGTCCATCGTCGGTTCGGCGCGTTGCGGGTCGCCGTTGCCCAAGATCCGAATCAGCTGCCGCGAGAACACCGTGCGGCACCTACCGCCCTGCGCGTCGTCGTCGTCGTCGTCAAAGGTCGATATCCCCACGGCATCGCGGGGAGTCACCCACAGCGACCCCAGCACGGCGCGGAGCTCGGCGATCGCGACGTCGGTCGCCGCCTCGTCGGCGTCGTCGCGCCAACACCGGGCCTCGGCGATCGTCTTGGCTATCACGAGCTTGCTGAGGACGTCGAGGACCGTCGTAGCCACAAAGGGCCATGCTTTTCGGTCCCGGGAGTCCGCGCCGGTTGCTTTGAGAACCCACTCGGCCACGAAGACAAAAACGAGAAGAGTCCAAAACGTCGCGCACGCGATATTCAATCGATGCGCGACGACGGCGCGGGAAGCTTCGTCTTCCGCTGTCGCCATCGACAAGGCGCGCATCATCCCGACGCGCCGCTCGGCCCCGAGTGCCCGTTTCATCGCGGCGAGACGCCGATTATGGACGACGAGTCTGACGTAGACGACTCCGAACGAGGACGCCGCGACGGCAAACAGGACCGCCCACGTCCACGCGTCGCGCGCAAAAGGCAAGAGAAGCGCCGCCGCGCACGACGCGCCCTGGTTCAGCCCCAGCACGAGCGCCTTGGGGTCGTGGTTGAGGGATTCGATCAGGTAGACGGCCAGAAACGACAGCGCGATCCACTCGGACCACCTCAACAAGTGGACGCGACATCGCGTCACCGGATCGACCAACACGGGCACTCTCGTCACCGCCATCAAGACGTTGGCGGAAACCGCGATCACCGTGCCGACGTCCGCCAGCACCCCCCGAGGCCGAGGCGCCGTCGAGGCCACCACCACCTTGGTCCCCCCCAAAACGACGGCCCCACATCCCGCCACCCATCGCTCGGTCGGCAGCAGGACCTCGACCTTTGAGGCGTACCGCGTCCCCCTCAAGCCCCCCTCGAAGACGACGCACAGCATTGAGAAGAGGCCCAGAGCCCACATCGCAACCCCTTTGTCCGACATACTGTGCTTCGTCGCTACCTTCAACGCTAAAGCTATGAATTCTATAGCTATGTAAATTCCTTACTATTCTCCAATTCCCGCCGCCGCTGGGCGACCCCTCCTTGCATTTCGCTACATATCTTTTGGGACCTGCCCAGAAAATAGCAACTTATAATAGAGAGCCAAAACTCCATTTGACGTTGTTGAAACGACAGGATGACCTGTAATAAATACTTGCTTGCTTGTGTAGGACGGACGGACGTCTTAGGTGGTGATTGATTGATCATTTGCGGCGCGGCGGAATGGCGAAAATAAGGTCCGTTGTGTGTCCGTCGTCGTCGGAGTCCTACTTGCTCCAGGGGTAGGAGCCCGTGAAGACGGGATCCCCCGGGTTGCGGAGGGGGTAGAAGGGCGAAGGCTTGGCGTCCGAGCCGTAGAACCAGCCGTTGTGGTCGCGCGGCAGCTCCCCGAACAAGCAGTGGCGGATCGAGACGGTGCCCTCCTCGGGGGGTTTCGTCGCGCCAAACCCCTTGACGATCGCCGTGTCGATGAACCCCGGCGTGATTGTGTTGGAGATGATGTGGGGGTGAGCCTTGGAGAGCCATGTCGCGTGGGCAGCGAGGGCAGCCTTCGAAAGGCCGTACGCCTCCCAGGGGTCCACGCACTTGGCGTTTTTTACGAAGCCGTCAATCTCCTCGGGCGTGACGTCCGGTTTTGTGAAGAAAGCCTTCGTCTCCTCGGACTGCTTCGCGAGCCACATGGGCCCGGCGCCGCTCCCGACGTGGACGACGTGCGAGCCCTCGTCGAGCAACGGCAAAAACGCATCCGTAACCGCGACCGTACCGTAGTAGTTCGTTTCGATAATCTCTGCCGCCGAAAGGCCGTGAGCGAGGCCGCACCCCGCGTTATTCACCAGCCCGAACACCTTCCCCACGCTGCCGGCGGCCTTTCGTATCGACTCGGCCGAGTTGAGATCGCACTGCACGACCTCGACGTCGCACCCAAGAGACGCTGCCGCCGCGCGCCCGCGCTCGAGGCTGCGGCTGCCCATGAACACGCGGCATCCGTCCTCCGTCGCGAGCTGCTTGCACAGCGCGAGGCCGATCCCGCTGTTCCCGCCGGTCACGAAGACGCTGCGCGACGACGACGACGACATCTCGCTTCTTCTTCTTCTTCTTCTTCTTAAGGTACTTACTTTTCTTCTTCTTTCCTTTCTCGCCGCGAAAAAGATAAATAACTTGAGTATCGAATTCTTAGAAAACTTCTTAGAACAGTCCTCTCAAAAAAAAAAATCGTCGTCGTAAAACTAGACCCACAAGCAAGCAAGCAAGTTGTTGTCAGAAAAGTAGTAATAATCTCACGACGAGAGTAAAAGTAATAAACTACTCTCTCTCGAGTCGAGTCATCAGTTGGGGTTGAGGAGGAAGCGCTTCGTGGCCTGTATGAGCTGGCCGTGGAGTTCCTCGAGGGCGAGGCCCGCCGCCGCCGTCGCAGCCTTGTGAAGAACTCCACCTTGGTCTTGCGTCGTCGTCGTCGTCGCTGCGGGTTTTGGGGGGGCGTTGGGTGGGACGATGTTGGAGGGGGAAAAGAAGGGACCGCGGGGACCCGGGGTCTGGTCGGTGGAGGTGAGGAGCTTGTCGGTGACTTTTGTGGCGACGCGCTCCGAGAGGCGTCGGCGGTTCTCGGGTTCGAGAGAGGGGGGCACGGTTCCGAGGGTTCGAGCCCACAAAAAGGAGTGGTTAAGGACGTCGATGATGATCTTTGCCTGGGTACTCATGAAGTACTCGATCCGCAATTCGTAGTAGCGGTTCCAGCACGACCCCCAGAGTTCGACGCACTTGGCCTCGTCGTGCACGACAGTTCCGTCGGGAGTTTGATGCGGCGGCGGCGCGTACGTCGGCGGGTAGGCACGAAACGCGCCCAGCTCGGCCTTGTTCTTCGCGAAGCTCCGGAGCGGGTCGATAACGATGGCGAGAAACGGATTTCCGTTGCCGTCTTCGGCCGATTGCCACGCCAGTTGCGTCGACATGTCGGTGCTCGACAGAAAGCAATGATTGTGCGACTCGTCCACGTCGAAAGGGTGCGAGTGGTACCACCCAAACAGCCGTTCCTTCCTCGACTTCTCGACGAGTTCGCTCAGCTCGATCATGTAGTTTACCACCGATTCGTCGTCCGCGACGACGCGAGTCTCGAACCCCGTGACGGGAAGAGGAAACACGTCCGCGACCACCAGCGCGTCCTTCATTTCGGCGTGCGGACATCCCAGCAGCATCCCCATGATCTCCAACGGCTTTCCGCCGGACCGCATCCCCTCCTCGCACCCCTGGTGCGCGTGGGCGAGCATCTTAACCGACGCCACGGGCGATATCAGCACCCGCTTAAAGTACTGGGGGTCGCTCATCCACTCCTTGTTCCGACGCACCTCCTCCAGCTTGCTCTCGTTCACGCTGTACCACGAGTCATTCAGCGAAACCCCGACCGAACCCGCCGCCGAAGCCCCAGCCGAAGCCGCAACCTCGCTGCTCCCCGTAGTTGTTGTCATTCTCCTTACACTCAAGCCTGACCGCCCTCGAATTAATTAATTAACAAGTGCAGGCCAGTAAGTTCACCTATCTCTAACCCCAGTAAGTTCAGGTCTGGTCCCAGTAAGTTCACCTAGTCCAAATCTCTAACCCCAGTAAGTTAGGCGTAAACCCACTCGTGCTCACACCACTCCTTCGAGCTCGTCGCTCTCGCCTCCGCCAATCTAAGCTGCTTTGATCCGCACACGCCGCTAACCTTTGAGTTTACTCTAAAACCCCCAGTAAGTTCACCTGGTCCCAGTAAGTTCACCTGGTCACTCAGTTCACCTAGTCCCAATCTCAAACCCCAGTAAGTTCACCTGGTCCCAGTAAGTTAACCTATAGTGCGCGTGTAGACGCCGGGAGGGGGCTTATCGGCATTGCGCAGCACGTGTGGGGTAGGGCGGAGTCGTCGACCCAGAAGAGGATATCCTCGGGGTTGCCGATCGACAGAGAGCCACGTCGAGCTGGACGTGGCAGAATACGGGCTTGTGGGCAAGAGGACGCCGACCTCGCAGGGCGTCTGGCCCTGGCTCTTGGTGATCGTTTGGCGTCGGCGGGCCTTAAGGGATACAGGTTGGAGGAGCCTCAGTGACAACGACACGATCGATCATGTATCTGGTACCGTTGCAGTGGCCGTGCGACGGGTCGAGGTTTCAAAGACCTTAAGCTCGCGCTCAAAGTCAGCATGCCGTTGGTTGTCAGGGAGTTGAAAACTCTACTGTAAAGAGCGAGGCGTCGTCTTCCGACCCAGCCTAGTCAGCCAAAAAGAACTCCGACGCCTCGTCTCCGGGAAAAAAAGGCCGCGGTCATGCGCGCGTTGTCAGCATCGACAACATGGTTTCGACGGGGCGTGAGAATGGCGCGATGAAAGAGCCGCCGCGGGTCGTGGAAATAGTCTGCGAGGTCGCCTTAGACGGCTTGGAGGATCACTGTCTGCCTCTCGCGCCTACCTGATCCTTACTCTCACGCCTACCTGATCCTTACCCTAAATCTAGGGACAAACAAACAGACAAACAGACAGACAGACAGACAGACAGACAGACAGACCCCCCCTCTTAGCAGTCGACATTTAAAGACAGACAGACAGACAAACATCTGTCGATTAGTAGTTAGGAAGATCTGTCGATTAGTAGTTAGAATTAATTAATTAATAACCCTCGGTCACCGATTGCTTGCTACTACAAGTCGTTGAGAATGCTAGTCACCCACCACCACCATTGTGGGAGGGAGGAAGCTATGACACTTACCCCTGCACCTCGTATCCAGTATCCCGAAACTGCGCACATATGATGGTTTCGTTGATCGCCTCAACAGCAAAGTCTTCGATTATTTCCAATCCAAGTCTTCGCTTGTCAACGTTGCTCTACGTGAGGGTCCCCGCCGTCGCGATCGTTGTGACTTTTGTGGTCGCACCAACCATCCTACTGCTGAATGCTTTCATCGTCTCAATGCTTTGCGCTTCAATCCACGTTCCCGCCCTCGCCCACCTTTCCGTTCCAGGCCTCAGCCTCCATTTCCCCGTGGCTCTCCTAATCCCAAGCGCCCACGCCCTACTGACCTTTGTCACTTTTTGTGGCATTCCTGGCCATCACAAGAAGGATTGTCGCAAGCGCCACCGCTACTTACTCTCCCAAGCCGCCACCCGCCCTCTTTTTCGTCCCCCATACCCACCTCGCCCGAATCCACCATTCTACCAGAACTATCTCTCCGCCCCCATCCCACTCTTGTCTTCCTCTCAACCCTCTCCGCCGCTTCTTGCGTTGCCACCCTCCACCACACCCTCTGTCCCGCCTCCCACCGCCATATCTTCCCCTCCTGACCCATCTTTTCCTGCACCCACCTATCCGTCTTTCAATTTCCATCATTTTTCCATCTCCCCCTCCATTCACCAAGTCCTCTCTTCTACCAATGCCCTTACCGCTCTGCTCACCGCCCGTGAGCGCGATTATCTTCACTTCAACAATCTTCGCCTCGTTGTCTACGATACAGATGCCAACGTCAATCTCTTCAATTCCCCTGCTGGCTTTTCTGACCTTGACAACACTCAACAACACTCAATCTATTCCGCTCTCGGCACTGGCTCTGTTTCTGGTTCTGGCACTGGCACTGCTCACTTAACGTCCCCTTCCATTGGTCCTCTTGACAATCGTGGTCTTCCTTCTCCAGCACCCAGTCTTTCCGCCCCTCATGGCATCCATATCGTATTCCCACATACACTCATCTCTCCTGGCCTTGGTGACAAACGGATTCTTTCCGATCATGCCCTTGAGCAAGTTGGTTACGATTGTCATACGATCCAGGATGTTGGCCCTACTCATCCTAAACGAATCTTACGTCACCGCCAGACGCATCATGTCATTCCTCTGCTTCGTCGCTGTGGTCTCCTCTTGATCGTCTGTTGGATTGGCAATACGACCACTGCGCCCTACGCGGACTTTGTTTCCCCATTTGTGGCATTTTCTTCTTGCCCTCGCGTACATGGCCCTTGTGCGTTTCCCGTTGTGTCTCAACGCACCCAACTCACCTATGACATTTGGCATGCTCGTCTTGGTCATTATAGTCCTGCTTATATTCGGCGTTTGTCTTCTCTCGCTGTTGGTGCACCGCTCTTCCCAAGTTCCGCGTCTCTTTCTTTTTGTCCTGCTTGTGGTTTAGGTAAAAATGCATGCTGCGCATGTTGGCCATCGTAAACCACGTGAATCCACTCCCAGCTCTCTTCCTGCAAACGAAATTTTGGCCCGCCCGCGTGCCGTTGCGCCCTATGTTATTATCCACGCAGATCTCATGTTTACCGGTGTTCCTTCTTTCATTTACCAAGACCGTGCCATCATTACGTTTCTCGATGATCATACGCGCCGCCGCACACGTTACTTTGCCCCACGACACGATGCATTCACGAACGCTCGTCAACTCGAACTTTTTCTGTCTGCTGTGGTTCGACCCTTTGGCTATCGTATTGCCCTCATCTACACAGATCGTGATAAGTCTCTCATGGGGCAATTTGAAACCTTCTGTCTGGGCAACAACATCGCCATCAAACGGGCTCCTGCTGTTCAGTCTAAAACTTCCCAGGCGCACGCTTTTTCTGGTGTTGTGGAACGCTCCCATCGCGCAACTGCTGATATTACTCGCACTCTTTTGGTGCATGCGCACCGTCCACCTGATTTTTGGCGTTGGGACATGGAAACAGCTGATTTCATCTCCGAGCGAATGCCAAACGCCTCCAACCCTGGTTACACGACGCCATATGATATGCTTCACGAAACCTTGCCCCGCGTCTATTTTCTTCGTGTTTGGGGCTGCCCTGCTGCTATTCTCACTGGCGACAAGTGGCCTACCAAAGCTATTACTGGCATCTTCATTGGGTATCCCTCTACTGGACCTGGTTATCGTATCCTTCTTCAACGCGCCACCGGTCCCGTCATACACACTTTAATCGATGTCGTTTTCGACGAGAATTTTGCTATGCGTAAGTCCCTGTCCCTGATCGCCGACTGCGGTTGCGATGGAGAACGGTGCCTCCTGAATCCTGAGCCTTGCGAGGGCATCCGCCCTCACGGCGTAGGTTGGCACCTATTCGCCTCCCGGGCGGGCCGGTTGGCAGCCGGAACGTTCGCAGTGGGACGGGGTATGGCCGGGGGGCGAATACGGAAGGTTATCGACGAGTTGGTTGTCAGTCACATCGCGGTCTCCTCGTCGCATGGCGACAAGCTTGATGGTCACTCTCCGCCGACCGACCTTTCGGCGCTCCTCGTCTACAGGCCCGTGATTCCGGGCTGGCTCCTGTCGGTCCGGCCTGGCTCCCATGCTCGGGAGAGGTCTGAAGTTAGTTAGTTAGTTAGTAAGTCCCTGTCCTCCCAACCCCTCCTCCTCTTGTGGATTCTCGTTTCCTAACTACTAATCGACAGATGTTTGTCTGTTTGTCTGTCTGTCTGTTTGTCCCTCGATTTAGGGTAAGTATCGGGTAGGCGCGAGAGTAAGGGTCAGGTAGGCGCGAGAGCCAGACAGTGATCCTCCAAGCCGTCTACGGCGACCTCGCAGACTATTTCCACGACCCGCGGCGGCGCTTTCAGCGCGCCATTCTCACGCCCCGTCGAAACGATGTTGTCGATGCTGACAACGCGCGCATGACCGCGGCCTTTTTTTCCCGGAGACGAGGCGTCGGAGTTCTTTTCGGCCGACTAGGTTGGGTCGGAAGACGACGCCTCGCTCTTTACAGTAGAGTTTTCAACTCCCTGACAACCAACGGCATGCTGACTTTGATCGCGAGCTTAATGTCTTCGCAACCTCGACCCGTCGCACGGCCACTGCAACGGTACCAGATACATGATCGATCGTGTCGTTGTCACTGAGGCTCCTCCAACCTGTATCGCTTAAGGCCCGCCTACGCCAAACGATCAACAAGAGCCAGGGCCAGACGTCCCGCGAGGTCGGCGTCCTCTTGGCGAAGCCCGTCTTCTGCCACGTCCAGCTCGACGTGGCTCTCTGTCGATCGGCAACCCCGAGGATATCCTCTTCTGGGTCGACGACTCCGCCCTACCCCACACGTGCTGCGCAATGCCGATAAGCCCCCTCCCGGCGTCTACACGCGCACTATAGGTGAACTTACTGGGACCACGTGAACTTACTGGGGTTTGAGATTGGGACTAGGTGAACTGAGTGACCAGGTGAAACTGGGACCAGGTGAACATACTGGGGTTTTTAGAGTAAAGGGTTTTTAGAGTAAACTCAAAGGTTGGCGGCGCGTGCGGATCAAAGCAGCTTAGATTGGCGGAGGCGAGAGCGACGAGCTCAAAGGAGTTGGTGTGAGCTAGGTGAACTTACTGACCAGGTGAACTTATATGAAACTTACTGGGACCAGGTGAACTTACTGGGGTTAGAGATTGGGAGTAGGTGAACTTACTGGCCTGCACTTGTCCCCGACTTATAATACTATTATGACCCTCGTTCGTCTTCCGCTGTTGCTCCCTTGTCTCCTGTTTTTGATGCTCAGGAGCCGGCCTTATCGGGACTGATCACCCCAGAAACAATACCACAACCATCAGCGAACAATACGAAAAGTGCACCATTACGTCGAGCCAAACGGAGCCGACCGCGCAAAGTCGACCAACGCGCTTATTACGCTGCAACTGAACCCGCGAACTCCCATTCTAGCGTTTGTCCACAACGCGATGTCGATTCTGTTTCCTCCTGTCACTCTATGTATGTTACTTATTCAAGCTTTCGTTTGTTAGTTCATTATGTCTTCCTTCCCCTTTGTCTAGCTCATACCCTTGTTGATCCCCAATCTGTCCACGCTCATTACTCTGCTTCCGAAGAAACCTCCCAATATTCTTATGTTGATGACGGTGCTATCACTTCCACTCATTTACGCGAAGCTTTAGCTCATACACATCCTGAACGCCCTGGCTGGTTACAAGCCATCGCCAAAGAATATCATTCCCTTGGTCAGCTCGGTTGCTGGGATGTCGTTCGCGTTCCTTCTACTTTTTCTGGCAACATCTGCACTTTAAAGTGGGTCCTCCGCATGAAGTATGAATCTAGCCGCTTCAAATCTTACAAAGCTCGTCTCGTTGTCCGCGGTTACACCCAGGTTCATGGCATTGATTATCACGATACGTATTCTCCGGTTGCCAACATTGTCACCATTCGGTTCTTTCTCACCTTGTTGCTGTTCATGACAAGGATTTGCACAAGTTGGAGGTCAGCTCCGCTTTTATCCAAGCTCCCATGAACGAAGACATCTATGTCTGGCCACCCGAAGGCTATGCTCCTCGCCAACCCACCGATGGTTCCAAAATCGTTTACAAGCTCCGTCGCTCTTGGTGTGGTTGCAAACAAGCTTGTCGTACTTGGTGGCTTTATTTGGAACGCTTCCTCGTCAATGATTGTGGCTTCGTCCGCGGATCTGGTGACACTTGCAGTTACGAGCTCTTGCTTAATTCTACTGTCGTTCTACGTCTTGTTCTTGTCATTGATGATCTTCTTGTGGCACACCCTCGTCATTGCCTTGGCCATTACCAAGCCTTCTTCTTCCTCCGTTTCAAAGCCTTTACTGATGTCAACGAGCTCGATCTTCACACTTATGTTGGTCTCCGCATTACGCGTGATCGCGCACGTCGCACGCTCGCTGTCGACCAATCCCATGCCATCCCTGAAATCCGCACCGAACATCGCTTCATCAACAGTAAACCAGAATTGACTCCCGCTCCCAAAAGTCTTCATCTTTCTGGGGCTGATTGTCCTGCACCTGACTCCCCCGATCGATCACGTCTTCATGGCACGCATCCCTTTTCGTCGTATTGTTGGCTGTGTCCTATTTATCTCCATCATGACTCGCCCTGATATCACTTGGTCCGTCAATCAGTGTGCGCGTTTTACACACAATCCTGGTAAACCCCACTGGCACGCTTTATCTCATACCCTCCGTTATCTCAATGGTTCTCAAGATGATCTTGCCCTTGTTCTTGGTCGCGATTCTACCCTTCGTCTCTGTGGTTATTCCGATTCCAACTGGGCCGACGACCCTGATGACCGCCACTCCACCACTGGCTATTGTTTTCTGCTTGCTTGTTGGCGCTATGGATCTCCTACTGCTCACGCTCGCAGTACCTCCTCCTC
Organism: Chrysophaeum taylorii; assembly: GCA_029834535.1. Classification (NCBI taxonomy): domain Eukaryota; class Pelagophyceae; order Pelagomonadales; family Pelagomonadaceae; genus Chrysophaeum; species Chrysophaeum taylorii. The sequence goes on along the minus strand of JAQMWT010000551.1, from coordinate 149,806 downwards.
GCCCGCTCATCTTTTGAAGCCGCCGAATTGCTCGCTCTTTACGCCGCCGCTACTGCTGAGCTCACATGGCCTCTCAAACTTTTTGATGACTTTGATCTCCCTCGTCACACGGTACCTATGTATGTCGATAACAGCACCACCGTCACCCAAGTTTGTCTCCAATGTCTCACGAGGCGACCACCCGCCACATTGACATTCGGTTTTACAGCACCGCCGAATATCATCGCAATCACATCATTGATCTCCAACATATTCCCCGCCTTGACAATCTCAGCGATATCTTCATCCGTAGTACGGAAGCTCCTCCCTTCCTCCGGCTTCGTGCCTTCGTTACCTCACCTCGTGACTTCGCCAGACATCTCCTGTCTTATTCTGCCACAATGCCTCTCAGTTGACGTCTTTTTCCACCTTGTCAAGCTTCTCCCCTGCGAGCGCCTCGCTTACCCCATTTTTTTTTCCTTTTCTTTCTTTTCCAAGACGACCTGTCGCTTCTTACACCATCCAGTATCCCTAATGATTGATTGTCCGAGAAACCTACATTTGGGATTTTACAGCATTGTAGGCTGAACGTCAGTTTAGCCAAAAAACGCGGCATATATTGTTAGATTTAGGCGGAGGTTTGGGAGGGGGGGTGTTACGTCATTCCCTTATTATTATCGCTAGAGTAACACACCCCAATCCTGTGTTGTCACATTCTCACACAATCATTAGGGTTAAAAAAATCGCTATCCTCAATCGACGGTCCAATTAATTAATTAATTAATTCATGCGGTTGAGACGTGCCTTCGCCTGGGCGGTGACGAATGACGCGGCAAAGTGGCTGGTGATCGACGGGTACAACCTCGTTTACAAGTCGTTCCACGCGCTGCCGCGGCTCACGCACGATGGCGCGCCGACGGGCGCTATCTCTGGATTCGCGAACTCTTTGCTGCGCCATGCGCTGCCCTACGCTCGACGTGGTTCGCGAATAGTCTTTGCTGTCGAAGGAAGATCCTCCTGGCGGCGCGAGATCGCCCCCGAGTACAAGGCGACGCGGGAGCGAATGCCGAGCGAATTGAGGCCGCAACTTGGTCCAATTCTAGACCTCGCGGCAGGCTTTGGAGCAAGAGTCGTTTCTGTGGAAGGGCAGGAAGCGGACGACGTCATCGCGACCATCGCGACGCGGCACCGGGAGGAGGGCGTCGATATTTGGAGCGAAGACAAGGACCTCCACCAGGTTATTGGGCCGACGGTCAGGGTCGTAAGGGCTAAAGGGGTAGTCGGGGTCCGAGACGTCGAGAGAATCCACGGCGTGACCCCCGATCTGCTCCCCGCCTTTTTTGCGCTCGTCGGCGACAAGTCCGACAACGTCGCGGGGATCCACGGGGTCGGTCCCAAGACCGCCGCCAAGCTGCTCAACGCCTTCGGGACCTTGGAGGCAGTTCTGGAGGGCGGACCGAACGCGCCCACGATCGGCCCCGCGATGCGCCAGCGCCTCGCCAACGCCGACAAGGACCTCGTCTTTCGCTCGAGGCGCCTCGTCACCCTCAACACGACCGTCGACCTCCCGCCGGACTACTATAGTGATGGTGTCCCGTCTCGCGTCGACTTCGACGCCCTCCTTACCCTCGCGGACGCCTACGGCCTCATCGCCTTCAAAAAGAAGCTCCAGCTCGAGCGCAACGCCTGGCAGCAGCAGCAGCAACAGCAGGACCGATGATGGTACGTTACGTGGTTAGTAAAAATACTTGTCAGCTCGCGGCGTAGACGCGGCGGGCGTCTAGATTGTCGCCCTTCCCCCCCGCCCCAAACCGCGCCGCGAGTCGTCGCACCTTGACCATGGCCATCACGGTCCGCATCTCATCGCGTAGTTCTTCGGCACCACCCGCATTTTTTTGCTGCTTTTTCGGCGTCCCCGGGGGTGATCGGGTTGCCACGCGCTCGTAGACGTCGTCGGCGTCCAAACCGTCGTCGTCGTCGTCATCATCGAAGAAGCTGTTGTCGAGGTGGGGCGAGGTTCGCGCCATTTTGCAGGACTTGAGGAGCCCCTTGTTCTCCATGTTGAGGAGCGTCGAGCATACGAAAGGGACCAAGATGGTCGCACACGTGCAGACTTCGCAGACGCGAGTCGTCGTGAGGAGCCAAAACAAACTCCCGCGGCGCAGGTTGCAGCCCAAAAACTGTGGCGTGAAGAGCACGAGGGTGATGCCCGAAGTGACGCAGGCCAGGGAGTTGGTGCAGATGGACGACTGGAGGCCTAGAATGAGAATTCGAAGCGCGGGCTCTTCGCGAACCAGATGGTACGACTTCCAGGAGCGAATGTGGCGCGTGATGAAGACGTTTATGGCGCCGACACCTAGACCCCAGAGGACGAAAAATATCTGGCACGCGATCAGGACGCCCCAGTCCTTTCCGAGCCACCGACACACGTCGGCGCCGAGCTGGACGGGAAATTCGATCGCCGAGATCGTCGCGACGACAAACTTCGAATTCGGAAGCATCGCGGGATTAACATCCACGTCGTCGTCGACCTCGTCGGCGGCACGTTCGACCACGTACAAGAGCTCGGCGACGAAGAGAATCTTCATGAGCACGGCGATGTTGAGCGCGGGAAACGGCAACCCGTAGATGATCCCGGTGAGCAGCGCGGGAAACCTTCGTCTACCGTGATAAGGGTCTCCGAGGAAGAAGAGACCTCTGCAGAGGCTCACCAAAATCACAAAAGTCAAAATTGCAACGTTGATGGGCTGCTGCTGGACGCGTCGACGGCAGATGGGCACCGAGACGGCGGCGCCGAGCGCGAGCAGCGCGGCGTGCGACGCGCCGAGGATCAACGAGTGCGCGCGAATCGGAGCGTACCCGAGGAGGTCGGGGTTCGGGTAGGGGAACAAGAACAGCGGTCCGCGATACGGGAAGGTTTCGCTGTAGCAGTCGTCCGGAGGCTCGATCGCGCCGGTCAGATTCGTATACGTGTTGTTGATTCCGCGCCGAGGGCACGTCGTTACCTCGAGGAGGGGTTCGTCCGACGCGACGATCCCAACAACCTCCCCAACAAAACAGCCCACGTGATACGGCGCGTTGGGCGTCACGAAGTACGCCCATCCATCTTTCAGCGTTTTGCCGTTGCACGCGTCGAGCGTCGTGTTTTCGCTGCTCGTTCCAACCATCAGCGTCCCGTTCTCGTCGTACGGACCGTAAATAGGAAACCTGCGGGACGAAGATGCAGCATCATCGCGCGAAAAAGAACGTACCCGTCGAGCGCCCACCCGACGACCGGGCTCGGCTCGCCGAACGCGGGCCAGTGCGTCTCGGGCCGGCGGGCCGCGACCCACGACGCGTTCTCGGGCGTCGGAATACCCAGCGTAGACAACAGGCACACGGGCGGCTGGTGATAGTGATACGTGTGGTGCGTGTCCGAGTGACCCAAGCACGAGTCGTAGCTGTACACGAGGGGTTCCGAGTAAATGGGAACGCCGTTCACGGCGATCCCGACCAAACCGTGACTCGACGTTGCTTCCCACCTCCCTTGCTGCCGAGGCGTTTTTGGTATTTCGACGATCATTGTTCGGTACACGGGCGCGTATTTCCCGATCCCGGAGTAATCCACGACGGAGGAGCAGCATCCGGAGCAGCACCACCCGTTACACCAGCTGCTGCTGCACGAACAGCACGACCTCGAAGAACAGCACCCCCCAGAAGAGCAGCAAGAATCAGAACCGCACCCAGAAGAGCTCCAAGAGCTCGAACAGCACCCAGAGCTCGAAGAAGAGCACCACCCAGAACAGCTGCAAGAGCTGGAACAGCACCCAGAGCTCGAAGAAGAGCACCACCCAGAAGAGCAGCAAGAGCTCGAACAGCAAGAGCTGCAAGAATCAGAACCGCACCCGGAGCAGCACCCGGAGCAGCACGAGGTCGAAGAAGAGCACTCAGACGAGCTGCAATAGCTCGAAGAAGAGCACCCAGACGAGCTGCAATAGCTCGAAGAAGAGCACCCAGAAGAGCAGCACGAGCTCGAAGAAGAGCACCCAGACGAGCTGCAATAGCTCGAAGAAGAGCACCCAGAAGAGCTGCAAGAGCTCGAAGAAGAGCACCCAGACGAGCTGCAATAGCTCGAAGAAGAGCACCCAGAAGAGCTGCAAGAGCTCGAAGAAGAGCACCCAGAAGAGCAGCACGAGCTCGAAGAAGAGCACCCAGAAGAGCAGCACGAGCTTGAACAGCAAGAGCTCGAACAGCACCCAGACGAGCTGCAAGAGCTCGAACAGGACCCAGAAGAGCTGCAAGAATCAGAACCGCACCCAGAAGAGCAGCAAGAGCTCGAAGAGCACCCAGAGCAGCGAGAAGAGCAGCACGAGGTCGAACAATTGTTCGAGGAGCACCTGTCGCCCACCAAAGCCGTGGTATTTCCATCCATATTAATGTGATCGGGGCACGTCCCGGAGAGGATCATCCAAAGATCGCCTTTGTCTTCAACGAAAACATCGTCGCGCAAGCACAAGTTCGTTTCCAAAACACCTTGTTTCGCGCGTTGACAAACAAAGGTGAAGGTCGATTCACCCGCCGTGTCGACGCATTCCTCCGGTTGAAATGTCGTTCCAGAACAGCCGCCCCCGCCACCGCATGCTCCTGCCAGCGGGAGTAATCCAACGAAGAGAAACCCCATCAGAACTCCTATCGTTTGCTGATATCTATGACGTATGATACTTTTTTATTTAGTTTCGGAAGAGAAGTTGACCTGACAACGGCTATTTATACACGGGAACTTGAAGTTAAACATGGATGGACCTACTGATAGGGTCGGATAAGAAAAGGAGACTAGCCCGCGCCGCAACGACGGGTCCTACAACGCGTGGGCTTTTTCCTTTTTTTGCGTGAGGGGACGAAAGGATGCCGACTTCACTATGGGGACTAGTTCCATCGCGACGATCTCGCGGCGTGGCGGCACATACTGCTTGAGTACAAATGAACATAGCTCAGCGATCCGTTGAGTATGTCTTAGTACAAACTGAAACATAGTTAACGGCTCGTACGAACTTTCTTATCCGACCCTACTACTGACCATTCAAGTCGGGGGGTGCGAGGCCTTCGTGGATAGCCTGTTGCTTTCCGCGAGTCGTATCACATCGCGCCACGTCGCACCACATCGCATCACACCACATCGCGTCGCACCAGGCTCTGGACAGAAATAGAGATACGGCAAGTCGCTGAGAGCTATAGGATGAGGGGGGACCCGAAAAAAACCAAATTCGAGGGGAGAATCTCCCCTCCGTAATAAAACAAAACCAAAACAAAACAAAATAAGTCATAGGAAGTGGTGCTGCAAAGGAAGGAAAATCAGTAAAAATAGTAAATGGTGGTGGTGTTGGCCATCACGAGCCTCGGGCTGGTTGCGGGGTCGTGCTCAATCGGGCAGAGGTGGGCGTTGAATCGGAGCAAATGGGAGCCCGAGGCGGCGCTGCGGCGGATCCGGTCGGAGGAGGCGCTGAAAATGGGGCAGGCCTGGAGCTGGGAGCGCGTTGTGGGCGCTGTGGCCAATCGGAGTCTCGCGGACATATCGCCGCCGTTGGAGGACGCGAGGCCGGTCGTGGAGATCATGATGGGCCGCAAGTACGACAAGCATCGCATGATGGTGCTGGAGAACCGGGTGATCGTGTCTCCGTCTATGGTCAAGCCGGGGAAGACGGGTCGGTTCGTGCACACGATGACTCAGGTCGCGCGCGCTTCCGAGCTGCCGAACACCGTGTGGGTACATTACGCCGGATCCAAGGGCGCCGCCATGAAGTCGGGGCAATGGACGTTGCCGACGACGGTGATCGCGAGGCACGCGAACGGCACGGGCGTCATGGTGCCGAACCCATACTTTGGGGGGGGGAATTTGGACGCGTGGGATTCCGAGCGCAAGAAGCTGGACCTCGCGAGCCAGACCCACAATTGGGACAAAAGAGACCCTCGGTGTTTTTGGCGCGGACACGTGCGGTCCTCGAGAGATTGCGCGCACGGCTTTGGCAATTACGCGAGGTTGCAGGCCGTCAGTCTGACGGCGTGCTTCGACGACCTCTTCGACGTCAAGTGCCAGAAGGGCTGCGGCGACGACCTCAACATCACCTTTACGTGCGACGAGCGGTATCCGCCGGATCCAGACGTAAAGCGCGCTACGAGCTCCGAGCGACGAAAGGATCTCGTCGCCCCGACTTTCACGGACTCGTCGGACTACGCGCGTTACCAGTTCCTTTTGAACCTCCCAGGCAGCACGCAGGGCAGCTATTCGCGGAATTTGAACCATCTCTGGGCGATGGGTGCCGTCGTGTTTCTCTGGGATTCGCCGTTTGTCGAATGGTTCGTATCTTTATCCTCCGTTTTTTTTAAAAAAGAATGAAATGCGCGCAGGTACTATCCGGCCCTGCGGCACGGGATCACCCACGTGGCGGTCAACAAATCGACCGCGCGGAGCGCGGTGTTAGAGATCCGCAACGACAGGAAACTGAGGCAGACGTTGCTCGAGGCCGCCAAGCGCGTCGACGAGCGCCTCGTCTGCGGAAAGTGCCAGATCGACTTCCTCGTGACGCTCGTCAACCTCATTCATTCCCACTACAGCTACGGCCGGACTCTCCTCAAAAATCGCCAAGATGTGGTCGATCTCCTCAACAATCACACGAACACATCCTCCGTCAAATGCGCGTCCGACCGCCCGCGCTTCGTCGAACTTTATTACGTTGGGAATGCTCTCCACCAGCGCAACCTCTCCTGCAACGTCGAGCCGCACCACTTCGACCGACCCTTCGAAGACGGCGGTGTTCCCGTCGAAGATATCACCGCCGACGTTGATCAACCGCCACCGAGTACGTAGGAGGGGCGGCGAGGCCTATGAGTACGAGTAGTTATCCATCCCCCGGCAGCCGAATAACCTCGGTGCCCCCAAAGGCGCCGACGGCCTCGATCACGCCGCCGCCGTGTTCCGCGGACATACTAGTAGTCACGTAGTGCAAGCCGCGGTCGTCGCCCAAATCCACGAGCCGCGACCCGCCGGAACGGCGGCGGTGGTGTCTTCTGCTTGTTCTCGGAATGCTGCTGTCTTCGGCGCCGCCATGCGTCTCGTCGATCGGGAGTTTTTTGTCGTCTCGGAAAGACCCTTCCTGCTCTCGAACAACAACACAGTCCTCCTCCTCCTCCTCCTCCTCCTCGGAAGGGACGACGCGCGCTGTTGCTTCCAAAGAGACGACGACGGGGCGAGAAAGATCTTCTTTTCCGGAGGAGAAGAAGAAAGAAGTGTCCGGAGGACGAGGCGGGGAGGCCGGAGCCGGGGCAGCACGCTCTTCGGAAGCTGGGCACGCAGCAATCTCGCGACCGAGTCGCCGCCCCGGGCCGCGGCAGCGCGAGAAATCATCGCTCGTCGCGCGATCTGACGTTTTTTCGTCTATTATTCCGAGCGATCCGTCCCTCCGCACAACGAGGCGCGACGCCACGTCCCGGCAGTCCGAGGCGTCTTCGAGGTCGCCCGTGTGATATCGGTCGGCGTTCGCGTCGTAGCCGCGGACGAAGAGGCGACCGTTCAGCCGCCAGAACGAGCACACGAGTCCCCCGCGGCCGCCGACAGTAGTTATCGCGGCGCGGCGCGAGAGCCTGCCGCCAAGAATCTCGAGGTGCTGGGCGAGATCGAGGCACGATCCATCGCTGCCGGACCACGGCGAGTCGATCGAGAAAGTCTCGTCGCCGTCGTACGCGCGCGCGTGGATGCCTCGCGGCGTTCGCCAGAACGAGCACAAGGCCCCGCCGAAAAGCCGGGCAGAACAGAGATAGCTCAGGCGCGGCAAGAGCGTCTCGTCGTCGACGTGAGCGGCTAAAAGCGCGCACGCTTCGCGCCACCTCCCGGGCGCGTCGAGCGGTCCGAGCGGAACCCAGTCTGCCGCGCGCACGACGCCACTGGCCTGCGGGCCGCCGTCGATCGGGAAGCTCGCGACGCGCAGCGTGCCGGCATCGAGCCAAAACGTGCACACCAGATAGCCTCGGCTCGCGGCGCCGAGCGCGACGCGCCCCGAGACGGAGAGCGGCGGTCCGACGACGAGTCGCCCGTTCGCGACCTCGAGTCTCGGCGCGAGGTTCCAGCACGCCTCTTCGAAGCTGCCTGTCGTCGTCGTCGTCGTCGTCGAGGGTACCGTCGCGGCGTAGGTCGCGCGCGAATCGACGGCCCGCACCAGCAGCGCGTCGCCGGCGGCCGCGAACTCGCACAACACGAGCTCGCCGGACCGCAGCCGCAGCCCTACGGTTTGGCTCGCGATGCGCGGCGGCTCGGCCTCGTTCACGATTTGGTCCGACCGCCCGCTCGCGGGAATCTGGTTCTTGGGCACCGCCTCGAGCGGCAACGTCTCGAGCGCCAGCGTCCGCTCGGTCGTACCCGCCGCGGCCGCGAGCAAGGTCTGGACGACCTCGTCGGCGACGCATCGCACCATCTTTCTTCGCGCGCCGACCTCCAGTTCTGCCGCGTGGCATACGGACGCGTTGATTACCCGGCTCGACACGGATGCGGCGAGCCGCGATAAGGCTTCTTCTTGCCTCGAGAAAAAACCGTCTTTGTGGTGAAGGTCGTTTGCTCGCAAGTCTTCTTCTTCAACGAGAGGTTTTTGTTCTTGCTGTGCCGCCACCATTGGAGGCACCACCTGCATTTGTTGTTGTTGTTGTTGTTGTTCCAAGCGTGATGAAAGGGGCTGAGCTGTGGATGACGAGCGGTGCTCTGATGCGCGACGACGTTCTTGGGGGGTCCGCGCCGCGGCGCAACTCGACAAAAACCTCCGATCGAGGCACTGGATCTTGATAGCTGCTTGACGCTGCTGCTGCGCTTTGAGGTTGCTGACGCTCTGGCAGGACGAGACCCGGCGATCCATGATGCTCTGGATCTTGATAGCTGCTTGACGCTGCTGCTGCGCTCTGAGGTTGCTGACGCTCTGGCAGGACGACACCCGGCGCTCCATGCACTGGATCTTGATAGCTGCTTGACGCTGCTGCTGCGCTCTGAGGTTGCTGGCGCTCTGGCAGGACGAGACCCGGCGCTCCATGATGCTCTGGATCTTTATAGCTGCTTGACGCTGCTGCTGCGCTCTGAGGTTGCTGACGCTCTGGCAGGACGACACCCGGCGCTCCATGCTCTGGATCTTGATAGCTGCTTGACGCTGCTGCTGCGCTCTGAGGTTGCTGACGCTCTGGCAGGACGAGACCCGGCGCTCCATGACGCACTGGATCTTGATAGCTGCTTGACGCTGCTGCTGCGCTTTGAGGTTGCTGACGCTCTGGCAGGACGAGACCCGGCGATCCATGATGCTCTGGATCTTGATAGCTGCTTGACGCTGCTGCTGCGCTCTGAGGTTGCTGACGCTCTGGCAGGACGACACCCGGCGATCCATGATGCTCTGGATCTTGATAGCTGCTTGACGCTGCTGCTGCGCTCTGAGGTTGCTGGCGCTCTGGCAGGACGAGACCCGGCGCTCCATGACGCACTGGATCTTGATAGCTGCTTGACGCTGCTGCTGCGCTCTGAGGTTGCTGGCGCTCTGGCATGATAATAAGCTGGCGTCATTTGTTGTTCGTTGTTCACGGCGGAGTCTAGCCACCCTCGTCCGCGAGGCACGCCTTCTGTCGAGACACTGGAGGCGGAGCGCGGCTTTGGCTTGGCGTCTCCAGCGCCACGCACGCTGGATTCTCTTGGCAGCCATGGCCGCGATCCCTCGGAGCAAGCGCAGCACGTCGTCGTCGCGCGACATAGGACTTCTTCGTCGTCGAAAGGACAATTTGGTCAAAGGAATCGGGGGGGGCTTTGGGAGGTCGAGGGGGCCAACCACGAAGACATGGGCGCCGAAGGAGCGGGCCTTGAGGCGGGGCTCGAGGGGTCGATCGATAATCCGTCCGTCGGCGTACGCAAAGCTGAAGTTTCCGAACTTGGTAGCGCGGCGAATGTCGCGTAGCGAGTCGTTGTGCTCGAACATAACGATCCCCAGCGGCTGCGCGCGCCCGAATGCGCGGATCGCGAGCTCCCTCGAATCCTCGGCGACGGCCCGGCGACCGGCGCGGCCGGCGTCGGTCGGGTGGCTGAGATTCAACAACTCTGGCGATCTCGCACCCACGATGTTGGTGAAGTGTTCCCGAAACTGGCGGGACCGGGCGAGCGGACAATGCTTGTCGACGAAGACATTGTAGGGCCGGAGGCCGCGCTCGATGCTGCCGTCCCACATATCACCAACGCCCGTATCTTCCTTCTTCCTTAAGAAATACCCTAAAAACGGGGGTAAGGGGTAAGGGAGTGATGATGATGATGGAACGGTTGAATCGCGAACTGGAGTTGTTAATAGAAAGCGGGAACGCGGCGCGCATCGAGGGCGTGTGTCGTATCGTGTGCGCCAACGCCCGGGCCTCGGCCGAGCTGCTGGAGCGATCGGTTCGAGCCATAGAGGGATTCGTAATGCGTGCGCCGCCGAGCGGAAGGCTTAACGGATTGTTCGTGATCGACGCCCTGCGCGACGAGCCACTCGCGGGGGCATTCGACCTCTCGGCGGTGGCCTACTTGCGCGAGTGCAGCGCCGAGGACCAGGCGACGGCGGCGCGGATCTTAAACGGTTGGATCCAGGTTGGCGCGTTCTCGTCGCAGAACCTTCGCCAGTTGGTGGATTCGCTCGCGCTCAGGCCCAAGCCGCACGCCCTGATGAAGACGCGCCTCTGTCGGTCGGCGGAGACTGGGGTGCCGTGTCGATTCGGGGACCAATGCAGTTTCGCTCACAGCGTCTCGGAGCTAAGAAGAAAAAAGTCGTTGCCAAAGCCCGCGAAACCTCAGCAACCCCACCTCCACAAAACCAAGTTGTGCCGCTACTTTCAGTACGGGGAGTGCCCCTTTGCAGACCGCTGCAATTTCGCGCACGGCAACGCCGACGTCAAGCCGTTTGTCGACCAGCGCGACTCGTTCTTTTCGAACGACTTTTACGAAGAGCCGACCGGGCCGCTGCCCCGATCGGACAACTATTACGTGCCTACGAGGGGGGCTGCTCGCACGGCGACGAGGGAGGCTCCGAGCCACCACTCCTACTACGGACCCAAACCGCAACCGCCTCCGAGGGCACCTTCCCCGCCGCTGCCGCCGCCGCCGCCGCAAATACCCCCGGTACCCGCACCGCCCGCTGCGCCCCCGACGACGACGACGACGACGAAGCGCGACATTGACGAGTGGTCCGACGGCTCCCTCGAGCCCGAGGAGCTGAGCCTGCAGCTTCTCACTACCAACGCCAAGAGGCCCAGAATCGCCCTCTAAGCGCGACGATAGTGCTAGCCGCCGCGAGAAGAATAAATATTGGACTCGCGCTGTTGTAGGTGCAGGGGGAAGACACGCTGCTTCTTCTCGGCATCCGTAGTCGCCGTCTTCGCGTTGAAAAAAAAGGTTCGCGCGCAGACTTCGTCGTGTGCACGACGCGGAAATAATCAATCGTGCACAACAATTCTGTTAGCGGTACCAGTCCCCCGAGCGCTGCAGTCGACGCGGTGACGCGCACTTGTTGGTTGCTTGACGACGCTGCTGCCCACCCAGCTTAGCTTGTTGCGCAGCGATCATCTGGGGGCGACGATCACCGGGTGCTCTCGCGGCCGCGCGCGACGACGGGTCTTCTCGCTGTTGCCTACTCCAGGATAGGGAAGCACGGAGGAGCCGCCGCCTGTTTCTGCGCGCGGTCCTTGGCATCGTCCGCTGCGTCGGCAAGGTGCGAGCGCAGCCGTCACGTCTGTGTTCTTGATATTTCAAGTTTGCCCGGAAGACAGTCGGTACTCCGACGCCGAAGGGACAAAGCGCGAAGCGCGAGAAGATGATGTGTCTTGGACAGACAAGCGTCGCCAGGTCCCAGCCCGTCGAGTCGCGGCCTCGATAGCCATAAGACTTCAAGCCGCCGCGAGGCACCAGCGAACACTGCATGCAAAAAAAAATCAGGTCGATCGAGCCAACAAAAGAGTTTCGCGTTGTTCGGCGGCACCCCCGCGCGGCGCTATCGGTGAGGCTGATCCCCGCTACGGGGTATCCCTCGACGTCGTCGCTGCGATCCACGCGGCAGAACGCAGCCGTGACTTTCGCGGCGAGTGCCTTGGTTCTTCCCGTCGGTCGGTGATATTACCACTCTTTTTCAAGCGGCTCCAGCGTCGGCATCTCGCCCTCGATCGCGGGCTGGCACGGGTAAACGAACGTGCCTCGGGTTTGTCGTCGAGGACAACGAGCGGCGGTGACGACTTGAATGTCTGCGATGAAATGTCGCGGGCGCTGAGGTGCCTGGTGCGCGAGACCCGCCGCAGTTGGGGTTTGTTCGAAGGCGAGTGGATCGCCGAGACTGATGAAAGCTGGCGATTGATTCGAGGCGTTTCGAATCGCGGGCAGCGGCCTCGCTCCCCTCCGGTGGTCAATTCGCGGATCGTCGCAGCCTGCGATTGTGGAGGCGCTCTCGTGATACTTCCGCAGGAGACTCGTCGCCGTCTTTCTGACGCTTCCATGACTTGTTGTCGCGCGTGCCTCCCACCGCACGGCATTAAAACGGGAGTTAACCACCACCACCAAGCCATTCGAACTCGTCGAGATCTTCATTACGCAGCAGCAGCAGCAGCAGCAGCAGCAGCAGCAGCCTGTGAGGTGCTGTCTTCGCTCGTTACGCAGCGCGGTGATATAAATAGAGAGAGCCTAGCCTTGCTGCCGAGAGGGAGGGAGCCCCCCCCCGGTCGTTGGCGGCTTTTTTTTTTCGCACCGCCGCCGCCGCCGCCGCGCGCGGAAAATTTTTTTCTGTCTGCAAACGTACAAGGGTAAGCAAGTGTCGTCGGGGCTTAAAAAAAATGGTGCTCGGGAGTGGTTCCACCACCCGGCGGGAGCGGCTCAAGGCGAACATCACGGTGAACGACGTGATGAACAGCGTTGCGATCGGTAAGTACTACGACCTCGCGGACCGGACGTTGTCGGCGGCGGAGTCGAGGTCGTCCAAGGTCGTGGAAGCGGTGTCGTCGAAGAGCTGGGAGGAGGCCGTGAAGCGGTACAAGGACCTGGACGAGGCATACGTGTTTTGGAAACGGTTCGCGCGGCTGGCGATCGAGGTGATTCCGAGCCACAACTACTACAACTCGCCGCTCCATGTGGCGGAGAAGCGAAGGCTCCAGACGAAGCAGAAGCTCTGCCTCGAAGCCTTGGAGAAGCTGGTCGCGGCGATGGACGCGGACGAGCTTTTGATCGAGGCGGAGCGCGGGAGGCGCAAGGTCGAGCTCGAGCGACTTGAGCGCGAGCGGGCCGCGGAGGCCGAGCGACTTGAGCGCGAGCGGGCCGCCGATGCCGAGCGGCGAAAAAAGCAGCTCGCGGCCGAGGCCGAGCGTCGAAAAAAGCAGCTCGCGATCGAGACGGAGCGGATTCGACAAGCCGACGAGGCTCGACGTCGAGCCATAGAGGAAGCGAGGAAGAAGCAGGAGCTCGACGAGGCGATGGAGGAGGAGCGGGCCAAAGAAGAGGAAGAAGCGAGGATTAAAGAAGAAGAAGAAGAAGAAGAAGAGTTTGCTAAGGGCGAGGCGGTGTCGTACAACGACAGAGGAATGTGGGTGGACGCCGTGGTCGTGCGCGTCCACTACGACGACGCGCCTCCCTATTACACAATCAAGGTGCTCGCCGCGCCGTCTCGCGAGGTGCAGACGGTACTAGCCAAGCTCCGACGGCGAACCGCGGATAGCGACGCCGCTCTCCTCGGCGCCAAGCCTCTCGACGAAGCCCCGGGCGCTTTAGACGGTCTGCTGTCGGTGACGACCCCCGTCACGCCGCCGCCCAAGGCGACGACCCTCGGGGTCCGCGACCTCAAGGCCGCGGTCGCCGACGAGTGGCGTCGTCGCGGCGGACGCGTCGAGAGTCTCTCGACGTACCAAGGAAGGGTCAGAGACGCTCGGGGGCTGGATTCGACCAACGGCTGCGCCGTGATCGCCCCTCTCACCTGCTACCAGCACATTACCACGCCCGGGGCGTCGAACGGCGATATCTCCCGACTCATCGACAACGTCGTCCCTCCTATCCTCGCTCACGTGCGCTCCAAGCACGGTCTCGGCCACGGAGCTTTCATCATCCCGAGCGACGTCCACGATTACCTCTACGATCAGGGTGCGATACGACGCGAGATGTTCGAGGGAGTTTACGGCGGAAACGTGCTGGACGACGGTCATATTTCGAATCTCGCGACCGCCCTAGCCTCTGTTCCCGCCTCGGAGCGCGCCGCTGCTGCCTTTTTCTTCAAGGAACATGTCACGGCTATTCTCCGCGTCGGACTCAACGAGTATCACTTCGTCGACTCGATGCCTGGTTCGAGGGGCTTTGGGACGAGGACCGTCTGCCCCGACGAGGCCGCCCTCCACACCTACCTCAAATTCTATGCCCTCAACAAATTCTCCCACCGCGATCTCTCCCACATCGATACGACGCCCTGGTCCGACTTGCAGGCCGAATTCGACCCCCGAGTCTTCCAGGCTTTCGTCTGGCACTTCAAACCACCCGTCTGTGTTCCCAACTAACTAGAAAAACTGCTTTTTAACTATCATTATTATTTTAATGAGTCGGTGTGTAATGTGTAATGTGTGGAGAGATTTGACCCTCTCCGGGTACATGGTAGAGCCTGCGTGCAGTCTTAGGCGTGTACAGACCATTCCTTTTTGCCACACGTGGTACTACTACACAAGATAGGGATTTAAGCCCTAACTCTCCTTAAGGACATTAAGTCCCATAGAAGCGTTTACACTGTCAACGAGGAAAGAAGCCTCCATTAATTAAACAGACAACCCCATATACCTGACGGTACGCACCTGGAGGGAGGTCTACTCCTGGTTGGAAGTGAACTGCAGATCCAATTCTTCCTAATCTGAGATAAAAAAGGGCGGAAGGGGTAAGGAAGAAAAGAGGGAAAGGCGTATTACGGAGAGTTTTAATTAAAACCCTCTCTTGTGGAGAGATAGGTGTGAAAAGGAGTAAGAAGTTCCGGTGTCGCACACACAATAGTGTAGGTCTCTGGAATGTGTAACGTGTGATGCGCAATCCCCCCCTTGGTTCCACCACTAGAAGCCGCCCTATCCTTTTTGTTGTCGCAGTAGCCTCGGCTACTACGACAAAAAAAACTGCTGCTTATTGTTATAGCATTCACCTATTATTATTATTAAGAGGAGGTCGTCGCTTTTTTTTGATGGAAAATCGCCAGCTCCCCGAGGAGGAAGAAGAAGAGGGGGCATGGAAGGGATCCATACTACCGGGGTTCTCCTCGAGTCGCACCAGCACCTTAACGAGTTCCGAAGCCGTTGGGCGCGCGGTCGGGGTCGGCGCCCACGACGCCTCGACGACGGCCGCGAGGCGGGGGTCCCAATCCAACGGCAGTTTCGGTCGCTGGCCGCGGCGGACGACGTATCTGTCGAGATCGTCGAGCGAAAAATTCTTGAAGGGCGGTCCCCTCGAGGCAAAGAGCTCCCAGAGCGTCAGCGAAAACGAGTATACGTCGACGGGCGTTCCGTACCGGGCGCCGCGCGCGTTTTCCGGAGCCATGTAGGTCGGCGATCCCACGAAGCCCGTGAGCTGCCACGTTGCTCCTTTCTTCGGCGCGGCGACGACGACGGCCGCGAGACCGAAATCAAGGAGCTTGACTTGGCCTGACGCCGTTATCCCGACGTTGGCGGGCTTTACGTCGCGATGGATCACTACGAGTCCTTCGCCAATCGCATTGCCCGAGTGAAGGTGCGCGAGCGCCGACGCGAGCTCGACCGCCACCCGGTCCGACCTTGGCGTCACCCTCGAGAGGTCGGTTTCGACCCAATCCAGCACAAGACTCGGGAGAACCGCGGAGCCGATCCCTCGAAGCCGACAAACGTTTGGATGCGCTAGCCTGGCGAGGATCTGCGCCTCTTGCCGAAACCTCTCGATGTGTCTCAAGCATCGGGTGTTCTGGATAACCTTCACCGCGAACTCGCCCGTCTTGTAGACGGTTCCTTGCGTGCCGAACCCCGCGACTAAGAGTCGAGACGCTGAAATGTCGCAGTAATTCGTGACCTCGACGACGTCCTTCGCGACGCGGTACATCCCCCGCGCGTCCCGATACGTCATCTGCCCGAACCACTCCTCGTCGCGCGGCACCTCGGTGCTAGAAGCCTCGGACCCCACGCTCAACATGATGTGAAGGAAGAGAGCCCGAAGAAGCTGATTGTTTGTTTGTTTGTTTCTACGTGTTTATGTTAACGTTTGGAGGCAAGAGTGCGTTTTGACATACGAAACGTCGAAACCAGGTGGAAAACGCTCACTTTCCGCCCAAGAAAGGATTGTTTGTTCAAGTTAAACGCAAGAGAAGGTCGCGACTGCTAATAAGAGGTGGTGTGTGTGTGAAGGATATGTTTTGTGGGGTAAACAAACGCAACAAGTCTTCTTCTTCTTCTTCTTCTTCTTCATTTCGAGTGAGTGAGTGAACCTTACGGCGCGCGCCACAAGCACAACAAGAGTTGGTAAAGTAAAATGTGGAACCTCGCAGGGAGCGCTGAGGGTGTGTCGAGCAGCTTTGGGAGCGCGGTGGCCGTGTCGGATACGTACGTCTTGGTAGGAGGGGCCGAGGCCGTCTCGGTCTACTCGTGGTCGTGGGAGGTTGTGTTCACGATCACGCGAGACGATGCCGTCGAGTTCGGGCGAGCACTGGCCGTCGCCGGGTCCCTCATTGTCGTCGGTGCCCCCGGGTCGGTCGGAAACCTTCGGTCCGGCAAAATCTACACCTACGAGGGCCAGACGCAATTGGGGTCGCGATCGCGGCGCGGGTCGTACGACTTTGGTTGGTCTCTCGCCGCTTCCGACTCGTACGTAGTCGCCGGCGCGAGCGACCGGTGCCACGTCTTCGACCACAGCCTCAGCCAGGTGCGTATCGTCGAGACGGGGGCAAAGGCGGCGGTCGCAATCAACGCGGATATTCTGGCAATCGCCTTCGACTCGTATTTGTGGCGATACGACGTCGCGTCTTGGCTCGGAACAGAGACGAGAAACTACGACGAAGAGGATTACGGGCGCGCCGTCGCAATATCTCCCACGAACATCGTCGCGGTCGCGAGCGCCACGACTGTGAGTACTACGGCCGGCAGCACGATCTCCGTGGCGGGGGCGACCTCGCTGGCGATGGACGGGGACTGGTTGGCGATAGGGGCGAACGACGTCGTCTACGCGACGTCGTCGGACGACGGAACGCTCGAGGCGACGCTCGCGTCGAGGGGGGATACGGCGGTGGCGATTCGAGGGGACTACGTGGCTCTGGGGGGTGAGGGATGGGCGGGGGCCTACGAGCGCACGACCCCATCTCCGACAGCAACTTTACCACCGACAACAACACCAACAACCGCGGTAGAGTCGTCGTTTTCGTCGTTTTCGTCGAAGAAGAGTAGCGCGGGTAACGACGACGACGGCGTTATCATCGTCACGGCGCTAGCGTGCGCGGTGGTCGTATTGGTGTGCTGCTGGGGGCTCCTCTGTGTTGTCTTGCGTCGGCGAAAGGCCGACGGCGAGCAGCAGCTCCCCTTGGCGGTGCGGCCGTTCGAAGCGCGTCGCGTCGAGCTCGTCGACGTGATCGACGATCACCTCGCGGAGCGCGCGGCCGCGGCCGCTGCCGAGTGCCTCGAGCTCGTCGCCCGCCTCGAGCACAAGGTCGAAGACGTTGCCACCGCCGGGATTCGAGTGCGCGGCTACCTCGAACGAAATCCAAACCCGGAACCCGAGCCGCTCGAGGCGATGGCGGCGGCTCTGCGTCGGTTCGACACTCCCTGTTGGCTCTACGAGCTGTGGTTCGAGGAGGACCACAGCCTCGCCGTTGCTGACGCAGCCTTTGGTGGGCCTCCTCTGCGCTACCCGCTCTACGAGGCGATGCAACGCGAAAAAGCGAGTCACCCTTTCGAGGATCGTCGCGAAAACGAGCAAACGTTGCGCGCCTTGGCGGCAGAAGCCGGCGTGTCGGAAGAGGAGGTTCGAGCTCAAATCGAGCGCTGCCCCCTCGTGGTGGCCTTGGAAGTCAGGGTCGAGTCGATGTTCGAGCTCCCGTTCGCACGCGGCGGTTTTTCTCAGGTCCACCGCGCGAAGCTCGGAGCTTTTGACGTCGCCGTGAAACGCTTTCAAATCGCTAGTCTTCAGCCCTCCCAAAGAGCCAAGCTGCTGCGGGACTTCAAGCGAGAACTCAAGATCATGATTCGTCTGGATTCGCCGTTGGTGGTTCGAGTCTACGGCGTCACCACCGACGCAGCTTACGTAGGCCTCGTCCTCGAGTACATGCCGGGCGGCACTCTCCGGCGGCGTCTCGACGATCCGCTCGACATCCCCTCTTTACGCCGGTTCCGTTGGAGCGCCGAGATCGCCGGGGGCATGCACTACCTCTACGCCCGAGGCGTCGAACACCGCGACCTCAAGTCGTCAAACGTTCTGCTCGCGGCCGACGACGGAGCTAAAGTCGCCGATTTCGGCCTCTCGCGCTCGGTCGACCAGACGGCGACGGGAACGACGAGCGCCGCGGGGACGGCGGCCTTCATGGCCCCCGAGTGGTTCGAGGAACGCTTCACCGAAAAAGCCGACGTCTACTCCTACGCGATAACTCTCTACGAGATCGTCTCGCGCGCGCGCCCGTGGCCGTCCTTGACTCCCGTCGAAATCGCCCGAGCCGTAGTCCAGAGAAACGAGAGACCCGACATCAAGCCGCTTTCCGAAGGAGGCCCCGACCTCGCCCCCCTCGTCGCCCTCCTCCAGCGCTGCTGGGCCCAACACCCCGACGACAGGCCATCTTTCGCCGACATCAATGCCCACCTCGATATGTGGTTGGGATAATTTGTTTGATCAATCAGTTATTATTACTATTATTACTCCACAGAATTTTTTTTCATCACAATAAAGTAGTTTATAGGGTTTGTGGTTATATAATATGCTCGGCATCTCACCAAAGCTGTACGTTGCGTAGTACCTGTAGGAGTTCGTTCAACTTGTTACCAGGGTATCTATCTATCTATCTATCTATCAGTGGGATAAGCACAGGAGGATGGTGCGGCTTCAGATGATCCTCTCGCCTGCCAAGACGCTGAACTTCGATGGTCACGGCGTGCCGTTCGAGGCACGGAGACCCATTGGTGTCGAGACGGCCGACGCGCTCGCCGAAATGCTCGCGAGGGAGAGCGTCGGGAGCCTCCGGGACATTCTTAGCGTGTCGGCCTCGATCGCCCAGGAAAATAAAGCGAGATACGAGGAATGGACGGAGGCACCCAAGGTGCCGGCCATTCTGGCGTACGACGGCTTCGCCTTCGACAAGCTCCGCGGACGCCACCTGAGCGCAGAATCGCTGGAAGTGGCGCATTCGCGTCTCGTCGTGCTCTCGGGGCTGTGGGGACCGGTCCGGGCTCTGGACTGGATAAAACCGTACCGACTCGAAATGGGCTGCAAGAAGCTTCCCGAACCGTACAAGAAACTCTCTCTTTACTGGAAGGAGACGGCGACGCGGTGCGTCCTGGACGGTTTCACCGCAGAACCCCGACTCCTCCTCAACGTCGCTTCCGACGAGTACGCGGCTGCCGTCGACCTCCGGGGTCTCAAGGAGTCGGGGGTTCAAATCATCAAGGCCGACTTCACCGATGCCGCCGGCACGCGCCAGCCGACGGTCCACCTCAAGTACGCGCGCGGCCTGCTCGCGCGCTACGTCATCATCAACGACGTCGACTCTCTCGAAGCCCTCGAGGGATTTGACCTCGAGGAATACGAGCACGCCCGAACCGAGGGGGACCGCATCGTCTTCAAAAAAGGGGACCCCAGGACCAAGAGGGCTAAAACTTCGGCATAGCATTCCTTTGTGCTTCCTTAATAACGGATTTGTTTCTTTCTACAACAGAGAGGGGCCCTGGAATTCGAATTTTTGGTTGGCGACGCGGTGTCAAGAAGAAGAAGAAGAAGAAGGTAAGCGGCAGAAGAATACTATGCTGCGAGGCCACCACCTGTTGCCTCACGACGTATCAGGGACGCAGCCGGCGTCGGTCGCGGGGATGCAGGACTCTATAGTGGCGCCGCGACAGCGCGAGTTATTATGCCGGCCCAGCACACTAGTGACGTCAGCACAACAGTTACAAGAGATGATCTGTTGAGTCAGAGTTAGGCGAGTCAGAGATACTTCCTTCCTTCCTTCCTTCCTATGGTGCCTTCGTCGGTGCGCGTGCCGCCGCGGTTCGCTTCTCCGCGGAAAGCCAGATGTCGCGAGGTCGCGGCCGAGAGCGTCGCGAGGGCCTTCGCCAAGTGGGACACGGACTGCGACGGGCGCGTCGGCGCCCGTGATCTACAGGCCTTCATCAAGAAGCGGTGCCTCCACCTCGGCGTGGACGTCGACGAGATGGCCGCGGAGGCCGGCGGGACCCTGACGGTGCGCGACGTCGTGGCGGCCGCGTCGTTTCGAGTGGACCCGCGGTCGCAGCGCGTGATCCCGCGGCCATTCCGCAACGCTTGGGTGGCATTATTGGTCGCTTCGACCGAAAACGTCTTTCGTCCCGAAATCGTCACCTTCGCCCCACCACTCCTCACCCACCGCGAGCGCGAGGCCGTGGCCGCGCTCGTCGGGAGGCCCGTCGAGCTGACCGCGCGCGGCATCAAGAAGCCTCTCTGCGCGTTGCAAATATTTCAGCATTGCCGCCCGCGAACAGCTCCGGCCGCGTCGCTTCGCAAACAGCGGTCGAGGGTCGATGGCGCTCAATTTCCCGCGCCCCAGAAGGCCTTCGAGAGACCCAAGACCTGCGGCTTCCGCGACCGCGCGAACATCCTCGGCGAGAGCTTCTTCAACTCCGAAAATGGAATAGTGCGCCCCGAGAGGTCGCGCCTCGTCGCGGCCTACCGGCGCCTGACCGAACCCCCGCCCTTCAC
The DNA here is from genome assembly GCA_029834535.1 of Chrysophaeum taylorii. Classification (NCBI taxonomy): domain Eukaryota; class Pelagophyceae; order Pelagomonadales; family Pelagomonadaceae; genus Chrysophaeum; species Chrysophaeum taylorii. The sequence goes on along the minus strand of JAQMWT010000551.1, from coordinate 128,925 downwards.
GACGACCATGACCCCGGAAAACCGACTTCCCCCCAGGAACACGGCGCCCCTCCTCAACCTGGCCCTCTTCGCCCAACAAGGCGGCCCGGAATACGATCGCTACGCGGTCCACCCCTCCGAATAATAAACAAAGATCATCCATTAAGCAGCGCATCGCGTAGCTGGCCGAATCAACACTCTTCCTGATAACATAACCACCGAGGTCTAAAACACGGCAGTTGTGATTCTCCGGGCTTGCTAGCTTACATCGCTGCGACGACAGGACCCACCAGCAAATGCCGTAGGAAGCGTCCCGACGCGACATCGTGCTGGACGCACATCTTCGACGACCAAGGGGGGTATGTCGCTCGGCGTGACCAAAGCGCGCGGTCCAACGAGGCACCACCTCAAGGGAACGCGGCTTTGTCGCGCGTTTCGAGTCCCGAACTGATGCGGACATTGTTTAGTTTGAGTGGACGCTCTCGATGGCGAGCGAGACCAGTGTTTCATTTGGTTTAAGAAGTCCCGTGCTGCGCGAATGGGCGTATTTTCGTTGTTCATCGACATTAAAGGCTGAGAGTCGCTTGCAGCAAAGAGAATGATGGCTCTCCGGCCTTCGGTACAACGAACCTGCTGTGCCGCGAGAGCGAGGTTCTTGCTGGTCCACATCACACCTTCAGGGTCGACGGCTGTAGCTTTCACGACGCGTGTATTCAATTTTTCCTCCTTTAAGAAGGCGGCGGCGGCGGCGGCGGCGGCGGTGTATCGCGCCTATAGGGCGCGTTGGCGTGGATGCTGCCGGCTTTGTTTTTTTGTCTCGGGTCAGCCGTGGTGACGCTTCCTTCTCGGGTCAGCCGTGGTGACGCTTCCTTGTGAATAGTTGGCGGCCCCCGAAGGCTGCGATGATTAATGATCGCGTTGTTGTGATTCGACTGCCGCTGAGTGGGAAAACTACTACTTCGCCCTACAGTCGTCGAACCAGGACTTCTGTTGCACGAGCTCATCGCTCATCCGGGACATCAATGATCAATGCGCACCAAAATTAATTATCACGTAGCGCCTCGAACTCGAGGTCGTTTGTTTCTCCGTCAAAGCGACCCTAACGAAGACGTCCTTTGGGAAGTCATGGACTACGACCTTGAGGACATATGGACAACGTCGCTCTGGAACTTGCACACAAGCCAATGATATCGAATATGAACCAGAAAAGATCGTCGAACACAAGGGTTAATAAACTCACGCATATTGCTTGCTTCTATCCGCAAGCAAGTCTTTGTTCTTCTTCTTACGATGTAAATAAATACTTCGCCGATGGGGGCTCCCGATCGATCGATACAAAGCTCGATTAGTCGTACGAGGATGTCTAGCTCGGGATGTTATTGATTTCTATACCACACTCTCATCGTTCGTTATGCTTGCCACTAACCGGCACCTGCTCGCTTTTTGCAGTCAGGTACAAACTCCATTTCTCCATTCAATCGGCGCTCGATCGCAGGGCCTGGATAGATAGATTTCCCTCGCGAATTTCGAGTCCCTCAAAGCTTGGTTTAGCCAAAAAAAGAAGAAGCATCCTGAGTCCAAGTTTTAGCCCTTCGTCTTGTCAAGGCGCAATACAAAAAAACTCGATGCTATTCTGCGACAGAACGAGTTTTTGAATGAAAGCTCTCAAGTTTTTTGGCACGTGCTTCTTTTATCTACTGGAATAAATAAACCCACCTTAGAATAGGTTCTCTAATGTGTTTCCGTAAATGATCTATATTGATCACCGGCACAAGCAAAATTGCTTCTCGCCATACCAACCTCGAAACCGCATATGGTACAGGCACTTGGCACGATTACAGTTGATCATTTCTCGGTATCGGCGACGTCCACAACAATGCATCAGCAGCAGAGGGCACTTCACTATGAATAGCCTGCTGCTTAGGGTGACAAGGTGCTTGCTAAAGTTTTATTACTCTCATAGGCACTGTCGTACCTCACGCAGACTTCACTTCGCAACAAAACTTCCGCGAAGTAAATTGCCGATATCGCTCCTACTTTGGAGATCATTCATTCGCACTCACTTTTCTCACTACAGTGGAACCAGCATATTTACATTTCGGTCACTTGTCGACCATCGATATCCGGCTTGCAAAAAAAAACGCCTCGAGGGTATTATGTACGTACAATGCCGCGAGCATCTGTGGCATTTTAATATGCGCTGTCACGATACTTAAATGGTACTCCCAACGACTCATCAGACTTTTCCCCGAGAACCCGTCCATCACTCCGCATCTCACAGTTGCATCAACTTCGTTCCCCTGTTCTTTTCGTTTGGAAATGAATTTGACTTCCGATCCTAAATAATCGCATCCCCTGGCGTACGTAGTCTCGTGTTTGGGAATTTTGTCTTTTGGTCTGGCACGCGCCACACTCTAAAAAATGTACCATGGACGCTGATCTCATCATCGCAGCTCGCGGCGCCGCTGAAGAATGCTGTCGCGAGATGATTCTTATTCTCTTGAAACGTACGAGCCATGCCTCTTCTTATCGACAACGCAAGCGGACTTCATGTACAAGTAGGTGCTCATCCTAAAGTAGGCGTCGTGAAAAAACGAAACTTTAGTTGTTATTATTATTATTATTATTCTTGCAATTTGAGGCGCCAGCCCCCCTTCTTCTCGCGTTGCGTTGCGTGTTGCTATATCCCCCCTTTGCTACTATGTTTCTTTCGTATGTTATTATACACTTTTGGTCTAACAAGAAAGAACCCATAAAAAAAAGAAAAAAAAAAGAAAGCAAAAATGCAGCAGCAGCAGCAGCGGCAGCAGTCGTCGTCGTCGATGGCGCGGATGCGGGCAACCGGCGCGATGCTGGTGGAATTCTACGAGGGAAGCGATACGTCGCGGAAGGCGGTGCTGAACGAGGAGCTGAGCGAGCTGCGGCGGCGGCCCGAGGCTTGGAGGGACGCGTTGGAATGGGTGTCCCAGGCGCGGGATTTGGGGTCGCAGGGCGGCGAAGCCATGTACTTGGCGTACTTTGCCGCCTCCGCGTTGGAGGAGGCGGTGGGGTTTCTGGACGGCGAGGGTCGGCGGATGGTCCGGCTCGCGCTGTTCGCGCCCGTCGAGGACCAGAGCGCGTCGGCGCTTCTGTCGGCGGCCAGGGGCGCGGTCGCCACGCCGGCGGCCGTGCGGACCAGGCTCTGTAAGGTGTACGTCGATATCGGGAAGGCGGCGTGGCCCCAGGAAATGCCCGAGTTCCTGGACGAGATCTGCGCGGCCGCGCTCGCGCCGGATCCCGGGACGGCGGCTCTGGGGGCGGAGCTCTTGGCGCTGTGCGCCGAGGAATTTCTTTTGCCGACGAACAGACGCGGCATCACAGCGTCGCGGCAACGCGAACTCCGGAACTTGGTGGGCCAGCACGTGCCGCAGCTCGTGGGTCTCGTGACGGAGGTCCTGAAGAGGCCCCACGGCGAGGCTCGTGCTTTGTTGCGGTGCCTCGCGACGCTCGTGGGTTGGGCGCCGCTCGCGGCGGATCACGCGAGTCCTCGACTGCTCGAAACGCTCTTCCGGATCGTCGAGCGCGACCTCCTCCAGAACAAGAGGACTGCGATCGGGGCGGTGCGGGCGCTCGACGCCGTGCTGGCGAAGAGGCTGGTCCCCCCGGACATGGCGCAGCTCGTGATGGAGACGGGAGGTCGCGTCTTGAGTTTGCTTCGCGCGGTGACCTCGGTGCTCGACTCTTCGGATTCGGAGGACGACGACGAAACGCAGGAGTTGGTGGGGATGGTGTGCGAGCTGGTGGCGACCTTTGTGGAACAGCACCTCCCGCGCGTGGTGGCCTCCTCGTCCTTTCCCGTCGGGGACTTGCTCTCGTTGATAGCGTCGCTCACTTTCTCGAGAGCGGTCAACGCGGCGGGCTCGCTGCGACGAACGCTGAGGCCCTGGGAGACGGTGGTCGGCTTCGTGTCGGAGAACGGGCTCCATCACCTCGCCGCTGCCACGGGGGAGGGTCTCGCGGGGGTCCTGGAGACGCTCCTCAAGACGCGTCTCCTCTTCGCGTCGAACGCGAGCGCTCTTGACGCGTTGGACGAAGACGACGCGTCCGATTTTTGTTTTTTGAAGAGTGTTCGCCATCATCATCATCATCATCATCCCGAGGAAGACGACGAACCCGGCGACATCGAGGACCTGATTCTCAACTTGGCGGGGGGCGAGCCGGATCCGCGGGCTCTCGGAGACGACGAGCTCCGGCTGCTGTTGACCGAGTCGATCGAGCTGATCGCGGCCGCGGCGCGCGGCCCGTTCGGGACCTACGTCGCCGACAAGATCGCCGTGGCGGCCCTGGGAGACCTCGAGGCCACCCTGACGCGCGCCTTTCGGAATCAAGACAAGCAGGCAGCGGTGGACGCGGCGACCCTCCTGTACGCGCTCGCGGCGGCGGGCGCGAACGCGCCCGAGGCGACGCTCGCGAGAGCCGCGACCGTAGCCGTCGAGGCCGCGAGGGCTATTCTGAGGGAGCAACGCGGCACGCAGCAGCGCGGGGCCTTCGCAAACCTCGAGGCCGCCGCCCTCGACGCGCTCCGCGAACTCGTCCCCGCCCTCGCCTGGCGCGCCCCCGACGACGCGATCGTCGGCGGCGCGCTCGACGTTGCCGCGTTGGCGCTGGACGCCTCGAATCGGCCCGAACCCGTCCAGCGCGGCGCCGCCTGGCTCGTCCTCGCGCTCGCCAAGACCGGGGCGGGCCACCATTTATCTAACTTCGACGCCTGGGCAGCCACGGCCACGTCGCCGCCGCGCTGCCGCGCTCTCGTCTACCGCGCCGCGGCCTGCGTCTCGATATCGAGCCCCGACCGGTTCGAGGCGCTGGTCGCGCCCCTCGCCGCCCCCCTCGAGGCGGCCGCGCGGGGCATCGAGCGTATCGGCACGCCCCTTTCGTTTTCGGGGGACGCCAAAAGAGACGACGTCGTCGACCCGACGACCCTCGAAGCCGTCTCTCGCGCGGCCCGATCGCTCGCCGCGCTCTGCGCTGGATTCGCCAAGGACGGCGCCGCGCGAGGCGCGATCGCGACCGCCTTTTTCCGCAACGGCGACGCCTCCCCGACGCGCCGCGCCCTCCGGACAACCCCATCCCTCCTCGCCTATTGCGCGGCCCGCGCCCTCAGGCCGGCGACGGCCTCGGGCGACCCTCGCCTCGCGCGCGCGGCCGCTTCGGCCCGCGCGCCTCACCTCGCGGCCGCCGCGGCCATCGTCGACCTCCTCATCGCGGCATCCCGCGCCCTCGGCCACGACAAGGCCGGCGCGGTCGCTTTGGATTCCGTCAGGGCTCTGCTCGCCGCCTTCGACCTCGCCAACCCGGCCGTGTCGGTCGACCGCAGGGTCTCGGGATCGCGCCCGCCGCGCGCCGCCGCCCTCTACCTCCTCAAGGCCGCCTGCCAGATCCTCGCGGCCGTCGCGGCCGACAACGAGGCCTCCGCAAAACGCTCCCAGGTCGTCCCCGACGCCTGCGACCTCATCGCCCGCCACGTCGCGCCCCTCGCGGCCGACGCCGACTTGAAGGCCGACCTCTTCCCCGCGCTCGTCCAACTCGCCAAACGCCTCCTCGTCGACCAGTGGGCCGCCTTCGTCAAGCCATCGTCCCGCAAGACCGAGTGCCGCGACGACCGCGCAACCCACTTCTTCGACGCCATCTGCGACCTCCTCGCCGCCGCCGTCCGCGGCCTCGACCTCCCCGCGACCTGCGTCCGCGCCGCGATCCTCGCCCTCCACGACGCCCACGCCAAACACCGCCTCTACGACTTTCCCCCCTTTCACCAACGCTGGCGCGCCCCCCTCGCCGACGCCCTCTTCGACGCCCTCCTCGACCGCCGCCACGACTCCCTCAAAGACGACCTCGCCGCCACCCTCCAGCACCTCATCGACCCCGCCTTCTTCTTCTCCACCTGGCTCCCCCACAAGCTCGCCGCGCTCCCCAACCTCACCCACGACCAGCGCCACTCCATCCTCGCCCACTTCCCCACCGACCCCCACCTCTTCCTCCCCTCCCTCGCCGACGCCATCGCCGACCTCGACCACTACCAGGCGATCAACACCACGACCCCCCTACAAATATAAATATATACCCCTCCGGCCCGGGGATTTATTTCTATTTATTTCCTTACTACTAATCGTCGACACATGTTTCTCTCTCTGTCGGTTTCTTTGTTTCTTTGTCTGTCTTTAAATGTCGACTGTTGTAAGAGGGGGGTGTGCGTGGGTGGGGAGCATGAAGGTTGTGGGTGGGTTTGTTTGTGGGGTATGAGGGATGTGCCTGACGGGCAGAGATAAGTACGCGGGACCTAGTCGGGGTCATCGCCGAGGCGTGGGGCAGGCGAAGAGAGGACGGGCCCCGCCTTGGTAGGTCGTACGCATGCTGCCGCCAGACGTATGTGCGACGACGAAGGGTGACGTCCTGCTGCCAGTGCTGGGATCGTATGTGCGTTTGTCCCTCGATTTAGGGTAAGGATCATATAGGCCCGCGAGCCAGACAGTGATCCTCCAAGCCGTCTACGGCGACCTCGCAGACTATTTCCACGACCCGCGGCGGCTCTTTTAGCCAGCGCGCCATTCTCACCCCCCGTCGAAACGATGTTGTCGATGCTGACAACGCGCGCATGACCGCGGCCTTTTTTTCCCGAAGACGAGGCGTCGGAGTTCTTTTCGGCCGACTAGGTTGGGTCGGAAGCCCACGCCTCGCTCTTTACAGTCGAGTTTTCAACTCCCTGACAACCAACGGAATGCTGACTTTGATCGCGAGCTTAAAGTCTTCGCAACCTCGACCCGTCGCGCGGCCACTGCAACGGAACCAGATACATGATCGATCGTGTCGTTGTCACCGAGGCTCCTCCAACCTGTATCCCTTAAGGCCCGCCGACGCCAAACGATCAACAAGAGCCAGGGCCAGACGCCCCGCGAGGTCGGCGTCCTCTTGCCCACAAGCCCGTCTTCTGTCACGTCCAGCTCTACGTGGCTCTCTGTCGATCGGCAACCCCGAGAATATGCTCTTCTGAGTCGACGACTCCACCCTACCCCACACGTGCTGCGCAATACCGATAAGCCCCCTCCCGGCGTCTACACGCGCACTGTAGGTGAACTTACTGGGACCAGGTGAACTTACTGGGGTTTGAGATTGGGACTAGGTGAATATAGTGACCAGGTGAACTTACTGGGACCAGGTGAGCTTACTGGGGGTTTAAGATTAAACTCAAAGGTTAGCGGCGTGTGCGGATCGAAGCAGCTTAGATTGGCGGAGGCGACAGCGACGAGCTCGAAGGAGTGGTGTGAGCACGAGCGGGCTTACGCGGAACTTACTGGGGTTAGAGATTTGGACTAGGTGAACTCACTGACCAGGTGAACTTACTGGGACCAGGTGAACTTACTGGGGTTAGAGATTGGGACTAGGTGAACTTACTGGCCTGCACTTGTATTTATTTATTTATGTATGATCCGGTTTTGTTGTCTTGTACTTAAAATTCGACAAGTGCAGGCCAGTAAGTTCGCCAGTAAGTTCACCTGGTCCCAATCTCTAACCCCAGTAAGTTCACCTGGTCCCAGTAAGTTCACCTAGTCCCAATCTCTAACCCCAGTAAGTTCGGCGTAAGCCCACTCGTGCTCACATCCACTCACCCCACTCTCCTTCGAGCTCGTCGCTCTCACCTCCGCCAATCGAAGCTGCTTTGATCCGTACACGCCGCTAGCCTTTGCGTTCACTCTAAAAACCCCAGTAAGTTCACTTGGTCCCAGTAAGTTCACCTGGTCACTAAGTTCACATAGTCCCAATCTCAAACCCCAGTAAGTTCACCTGGTCCCAGTAAGTTCACCTACCGTAAGTTAGTGCGCGTGTAGACGCCGGGAGGGGGCTTATCGGTATTGCGCAGCACGTGTGGGGTAGGGTGGAGTCGTCGACTCAGAAGAGGATATCCTCGGGGTTGCCGATCGACAGAGAGCCACGTAGAGCTGGACGTGGCAGAAGACGGGCTTGGGCAAGAGGACGCCGACCTTGCGGGGCGTCTGCCTCTGGCTCTTGTTGATCGTTTGGCGTCGGTGGGGCTTGAGGGATATAGGTTGGAGGAGCCTCGGTGACACGACACTATCGATGATGTATCTGGTACCGTTGCAGTCGCCGTGCGACGGGTCGAGGTTGCGAAGACTTTAAGCTCGCGATCAAAGTCAGCATGCCGTTGGTTGTCAGGGAGTTGAAAACTCGACTGTAAAGAGCGAGGCGTCGTCTTCCGACCCAGCATAGTCAGCCGAAAAGAACTCCAACGCCTCGTCTCCGGGAAAAAAAGGCCGCGGTCATACGCGCGTTGTCAGCATCGACAACATCGTTTCGACGGGGCGTGAGAATGGCGCGCTGAAAGAGCCGCCGCGGGTCGTGGAAATAGTCTGCGAGGTCGCCGTAGACGGCTTGGAGGATCACTGTCTGGCTCTCGCGCCTACCTGATCCTTACTCTCGCGCCTATCTGATCCTTACCCTAAATCGAGGGACAAACAGACAGACAGACAGACAGACAAACAAACAAACAGACAAACATCTGTCGATTAGTAGTTAGGACGTGCGGGGGGGCGGGCAGTGTCTTTTTGCGGCAAAAACAAACGATGCTGTCGAATGACGCGGCGACCCCTCGAGACGACGACGCGGAAAAAACCTGCGCTATTCGTACCATCCGCGTTGACTGCCCAGGTTGTTATTACAAGTGGGCTGGCATCGCGGAGTGTGAGGGCAAGCTGTACTGTGCGCCTTTTGATGCAAATTCGATTCTGGTGATCGATCCCTCGAACGCGGATGCCACGCGTCTTATCGACTGCGGCTTAAAAGGCAATGGCAAGGTGTGGGGCATCGCGGCGTGCGCGGGCAAGCTGTACTGTGCGCCTCGTAACGCGGATTCGATTCTGGTGATCGATCCCTCGAACAAAGATGCCACGCGTCTTATCGACTGCGGCTTAGGAGGCAATCGCAAGTGGTTGAGCATCGCGGCGTGCGCGGGCAAGCTGTACTGTGCGCCTTTTAATGCAAATTCGATTCTGGTGATCGATCCCTCGAACGCGGATGCCACGCGTCTTATCGACTGCGGCGTAAAAGGCAATGGCAAGTGGCTGAGCATCGCGGCGTGCGCGGGCAAGCTGTACTGTGCGCCTTGTGACGCAAATTCGATTCTGGTGATCGATCCCTCGAACGCGGATGCCACGCGTCTTATAGACTGCGGCTTAAAAGGCAATGGCAAGTGGTTGAGCATCGCGGCGTGCGCGGGCAAGCTGTACTGTGCGCCTAGTAACGCGGATTCGATTCTGGTGATCGATCCCTCGAACGCGGATGCCACGCGTCTTATCGACTGCGGCTTAAAAGGCAATGGCAAGGTGTGGGGCATCGCGGCGTGCGCGGGCAAGCTGTACTGTGCGCCTTATAATGCAAATTCGATTCTGGTCATCGATCCCTCGAACGCGGATGCCACGCGTCTGATCGACTGCGGCGTAAAAGGCAATAGCAGGTGTTTGGGCATCGCGGCGTGCGCGGGCAAGCTGTACTGCGCTCCTTATTGCGCAAACTCGATCTTGGTTATTGAGCCGCCGACACACGAAAAGGAAGACACCACCCTCGCAGGTGAAGTCGACGCTGGCACGAAATCGGCACACCCATCTACAGATTGTGAGAATCAATCGGCACAGCAGTCCACAGTGAGCGCCCAAGCCCCCATGATCGCCCTGCGTCGAGCTGCCGAGAGAGTCAAGGGTGCGAGAACCGAGTCGAACACGAGCAGCGCACGAGGCTCAGACTATGATGAGCGACGACTCCTCGAGCCTGTGCGCACCATCATGGCACACTTTTATTCCGCCTGTTCATCTGACGCCCGTGTGATGAGTGCCGTCGAATTCGAATCGCTGGAAAAGTTCGAGCAGCTGCGACGCAAAGCTGAGGTGGAGCGTGGTGGTTTGAAAGAAGCGCAAGGTCTCATAAACGCAGCTCTTTCCTCTGACGGGGAAAGTGCTAAAAGGCTTGATTCACTCGTCGAGCGTCGCAACAAGGCACGCGCTGCGTACGTGCGAGCTCTCAACGCGCTCCAAAATGGTTATTCGAGCTCGGACCTTTCGCGCGAGCGTGTCGCGCTGGAGCGCGAAGTGCAATTTTTGGAAGCGTCTCTGATTTCGTTGGGGGAAATTCAAACGGACTTCCAGGCGGCAGCGCGTGTTGCTCAACCGGAGTTGCCATCGCTCGAGCCGGGCTCGACATCAGCGGCTCAAGCGGTGCGTGCATTCGAGCTCTGGGAGCGCGAGACTGACCCGCGCACCGTCACCGACGTGACGGACGATACCTTGGCGGACGCCTGGTGCAAACTGCGCGACGTGGCCGAAACCCAAGGTGCAAATGAAGCATGCGACGCATGGGAAGTCGCGCATCGTGAAGCGTTGGAGGCCGCCGATCGCGAGCAGGAGTACTGGTCGTCGCGACCGCATCCTTTGTCGCTTCTGCCTGTTGACACCATTCGAACTGCCGTGACCTCCCGTCTAGATGCGTGCAAGAGCATGCGGGAAGATCAGTTGAATCGGGCGCGCGATCGAGTCCGCGAGGCTCGTCGAACGGTCGATGAGATCCACGCCGCCGAGATCATTGCGGAGCGTGGGGACAAGCCCTGGCGGGAAGCGAAGGAGCGGCTGAAAATTGCAAAAAAGACGCTCCGAAATTCACAGCACCAACTAGAAGATGCCGGAGATGAAGACGAAGAAACGTCGGGTGACGTGGAATCGTTGAGAGAACGTGTTCGCGTGGCACGGCGCGAACTCCATCGCGCTCAACGCGCCACAGAAGACGAAGTGAGCAAATTGGCCGCGTTAGTTAAAGACTATTACCCCGAGCTCGCCATTGTCCTCAAGGCGCCGCTCAAAACGGTTGTCACCCTGTCGCCAGCTTTGCAAAGCGTCGTACGTCAAGGTCGTAACCCGCAAGACTACGAGCGCATCCCGTGGCCAGAGCACTCAGAGCCGCCAACATCCCGTCACATCACAATGGCCTATCTCTACGACGGTCAAGCATGCGTGTTGAAGCAGTTCCATCTACGAAATTCTTCTGAACGACGCGCCCTGGAGCGCGAGGTCGAAACACTTGTCGCTTTATCGCATCCAAACGTCGCGAAGCTCGAATGCGTCTTCTTCGTCGAGAATCAGGAGGTTGGTGATGCACAGGCCTTCATCCAAAGCCCGCTTTACCGTGGTGGCACATTGCGGCAGTGGCTCGCTCGACCTGAGAACGCTATTGCAGAAAGAATGATGGAGTCGGCCGTCTCGCAGTGGGGGACACTGCGCTTCTTCAAGCCGGAGCATCGTCACGTCGCAACCGCGCACGTTCGAGGTCTTCGACAACTCCTCGGCGCCCTCTCATACATCCATGCCAAAGGTGTCATCCACGGGGATGTCAAGCTCGACAACGTGCTCGTCGACGTAGTGGATAAGACGTGGACGGTCGTCTTGAGCGACTTTGACATGAGTCGAACGGAGCTCGACGGCGGATCGACCGCGATGACGACGCGCGCGGGCGGTGGCACGCCCGGTTACGTTGCGCCGGAGGTGCGCGCGGGAGAACGGTCCACGGCCGCGTCCGACATATTTTCGTTTGGCAAATGCGCGGCCGTCGCCCTCGCCGTCGACGATGGCACGGCGCAACGAGTGTTGGGCGGAGAAGCAGCAGACTTGGTGCGCGAGGCAACCCGCGTTTGCGGAAACGACACTCTGGCCGCGGTCTTGTGCGCGTGTCTCGCTGTAGCTGTAAAGCGGCCTAGCGCGAGTGCTCTCGAAGCCTCACCGTTGTTTGCAGCAAGCGAAAAGATCCTGAATGACCAAGCCAGCGCGGAGAAGGTCGCGCTTCGGACGTGCGTGGTTTGCGGCGACGACGACGTCGTCGTCGTCGGCGGCGTGGAGTGTCCGAATTCTCACTTCGCGTGCGACGAGTGCCTTGCTGGTCACGTCCGCGCCAACACGGATGCCGAGAGCCTGCGCACCTTCGAGACGCGCGCCGGGCGGGTCCAATGCGTCGGGGTGGGGTGCGACGAGTGCTACACCGACGCGGCAGTTGCATCGCACGTCCCCCAGCACGTGTTCGCGACGTATTTCGCGGCCAAGCAGCGGTTGGTCGAGCAGCGGATTGCGGCCGACCTCGAAGCGGGATTTGACAGGCGCGTCGAGGCCGAAGCTCGGCGGATTTCGGCACTGTCGGAAGCCGAAAAACGCGCGCGCGAGATGCGCAATCACGTTGTCGAGCGCATCCTCACGCTCGCGTGTCCCCGGTGCGGTGCTGCGTTCGCCGAGGCGCTCGACGGCGCTCGGGGCTTTGATGGCTGTTTTGCATTGAAGTGCCACCGCGCTGGCTGCGGATGCGGCTTCTGCGCGTACTGCCTCGCCGACTGCGGCGCCGACGCGCACCAGCACGTCCGAAACTGTGCACACGGCCAGGGTCTGTTTCCAGCTCGCGCGCGGGAGACGTTCGAACGCGCGCAGCGCGCCCGCCGCGACCGGGACCTTCGCGCCTTCCTACTACAGACTTTGGCGGACGACGAGGCGCGCGCGGTTTTGATTTCCGGCCTCGAACGCGAGCTCCGCGACCTCGGTCTCGACCCGCAAGTCTACCTTCAAGTTGAGACCAGGAGAAAGTGAGTTTCTTCGAGACACACACACCAAGATCCGATTGAGAGACCAACCACTCTCGAGATACACGAGTTCCTCCGCTCGGGTGGTGGTATGGGCCTCGAGTTTGACCGAGCCCAAAAAGTGGTGCGCGGTTGAATTGCACGTCTGTCTGCCTCGCTCGGGGGGGGCTCAAATCTGGAGCGTTGGAGATTGGCTCAGAACCGATTTCCGAACGAGAGCAACAACCGACCATTTCTTCTTCACGGTTGGCGTCGGTCCCCTCGAGTCGAGGAGGAGAACTACAATGTCGTGGGTCGAGATTGACCGCGCTCCTCGTCGTGATAGATAGGAATATTGAGAACAAAAGGTCATCGAACAACGCCGCAACGTGGGTCTCCTCCGACAACTCGGTCGAGCGAGTCGCGGGGCGTTCGCACTCGTCGAGGTCATGAAAGTGGCAACATCATTGATGTCATCGGACTCGAGCACAATTTTTTGGTTCAAAGAAAATGAAGGAGCGTCGTCGTCCAAGTTGACCGACCGGGCGGCGAAAACGGGCGTGGGCCCGAGGCGGTGGTCGCGCGAAGCGCCGCCTCTTGTCGGTTGGTTGCCGCCACCGAGATTGCGCATGATTGTCGTCCAGACGACATCGTCCTCTTGTGACGACGACGTGTCCTGAGGTCACTCAATCACTCACTCACTATATATATATAGTGGATGAATGAGGGGCCGGAGCAAGCTGGACGTCGGCGATAAGGTGCGGCTGTTGACGGTGTGCGACGCGGAGAATGGGGTCGTGTTGTTTGAAAGGGTGTGGGCGTGGAGCGGTGATAGCCGGGGGCTGGGTAATTTGGTGCGGTCTTTTTTTCAGATCGCCAAGCAGCTGGACCACGGCATGGTGACGCGGGTGGTGTTCGAGACGGACGACGAGGAGACGCAGATGCAGATGTTGTGCACGAAGAACCAGGAGATCGTGGTGGCGTTGTTTTACGAGGAGGGCGTGCTGAGCGACGACGAGGCGGACGCGGTGAACGCGGCGATGCGTCAGTTTATCGAGCAGTCGCGCGAGCTGTGGCGGAAACATAGAGTGTGGCCCGAGTGCAAGGGTGTCGAGGACGAACAACGACGACCCTTGTTCGACGCGACGATCGACGGGCTGCTGGAACGAATCGTCGAGGGTTTGTGATAATAATATATATTTACGCGGGTCGGAGGAAGCTAAGGAGGGTGAGTTGCTGCCAGGGCTGGGTGGGGTGGTCCCATTTGGCGTGGACGACGGGGTGATTTTGTTCGGAAGGGTCGGCGTGGAGGACTTTGGCCGCGCGGATGGCGCGGAGGGAAAAGGCGTCGCCGCGGTGGAGGGCGAGCGCGGCGATGCCGTGGAGTTGGAGCTTGTGGGTTTCGAGGAGGGGCGGAGAGCGCGCGCGGACGAGGCCGTCCTCCACGTCGAGGGCGCGGGGATCGTAGAAACGGCGCAATATGAGCTCGTCGCCGAAGTGGACGACGTTGCCGGCCGATTTGGTTCGGTTGAGGTTCGCGAAGAAGAAAGCGCAGGCCCGCGCGTCGAAGAGGTCGTGGTCGTCGGGCAAAGCGCGTCGCGGGGAGAGACGAGCGAGGGTGTCTTCTTCTTTATTTTCGGGAAAGGCGAGCAAACCGCCGTGCGCGACGAATCTGAGGAAAAACGGCTCGCCGTACCGGACGACCCCCCCCCCGGCGAGGACGGCTCTATCGAAACCAGAAAGCAGGGATTTTTCGAGGGGGGAATAGACGTGGGAACAGCAGCTCGGAAGCACCTCGCCGACGTGATGGGTCGCGAGGTTGAAGGATATGCGAACGGGGGAACCGACGTGCGCCGAGCTCGCCGAGTGGTAGAGGAGGGGATGCATGAGCAGGAGATCCCCCGGCTCCCCCCTGGCCTCGACGACGGCCCCGGGATCGCGCCGGAGCATCGCGGGCTTGATGTAGCCGTCGACAAAGTCGCGGAGCCGGTCGTAGGAGGCGGCGCCGAGCGCGCCCGAGCATCGGAGCGCGGCGGCGATTTCGACGTGCGAACCGCGCAGCAACGCCGTCCCTCCCGCGCTTCCGCGGAGCGCCGTGACGATCGGAAGCAGCACCACAGACTGCTGGGTTTTGACCGAACAGGCGCGGCCGTCGAGGTGCCAGCCGCGCGAGGGAGGCGACCACGCGCCGCTCGCCCTCGGGAATCTCAAGTGTATCCAGCCCACGCCCTCCGCCGCGCCATCAACCCAGCGCCATCGCCCTCCGTGGAGTTCGTCCAGCACGCGCCGGAGTTTTTCTGATTCGAAGAGCGCGGGCCACCTTTTGTCGTCGTTGGTTATGGGATGGTTCGACCCGTCGGCGCCATTCACTGCTCTCCCTTCGCCCTCGGGCCACCCGCTCGGATCTTCCAAAGAAATCCCCTGGTGGCGCAGCGCGGGCTCCACGCTCTCGCGCACGAATCGCTCCACTTCCCCCTTCGGAACGACCCCGTTCAGGACCGCGAACCCGTCGCGCTCGAGGTCGCGCACACAGGAAACACTTTTAGGATTAGTCATGATGGACGTGGTGAAACAAACCCTCGGTCGTCAGGAGCCAGGGCTGGGTCGGGTGGAAGACGAGGTCGAGAGTACCACCACCACCACCACCACCACCACTACCGAATTCGTGGACGGGGACGATCAGGGGCTGGCGGTGGAGGTCGTGGTAGACGGTGGCGTGGAAGACGTAGACTTTGGCGTCGTCCCCGCAGCTCGCGAGCAACGGGGATGCGGGGTGGAATTTGGCCGTCCGGAGAGCCTTGGTGTGGTACTTGAGGGTCTTGTACGGCGTAGTCCCGGCGTCCAAGTCGAACCAGGCGAGTCGCCGGTCGCAGGAGCCCACGACGACGTGGTCCCCCGAGGCGTGGACGTCCATCGACGATATCCATCGACAAGAAGAAGTCAGCGTTTTCACCAGGGCTTGTTCGAGGAGATGGTAAATCCGGACGTGGGTTTTTGTAGCCACGAACAAAAAAGGTTTTGTTGGGTGAAAGCTTGCGGCTTGCACGGCCTGACCCCCTCTTTTCTTGAGGGGAGCCTGCGTCTGGCGCTCGGACGCTCGATGCAAAAGAACTTGCCTCGACGGCGGCGCACTCGGCGATGTCGTCACCAAGTAGTCTCCCTTGGCGTGCCAGGCGACCGTCTGAATAGCGTGGGGCGTCGAAATGCCCGCTGGACCCCATCCTTCCGTCTTTCCATCCTCCGACGACAACAGCGCTTTCGTAATCTTTCGCGCTTCGCCTCTCGCCGTCGGGCTCGCCAGCAGGTCGACGGCGTTGCCCACCGCCGCAGCGAGAATGTGGTGATCGAGATGCGGGTTCCACGCGAGTGCCGTCGGCTCACCACCACCACCTCGCGACGTTTCGAGCTCGGCGATCCTTCTGCCGGTCGCGAGTTCGAATACCCGCGCGCTTCCCCCAACCAAAGTCCCGACCCACTGGCCGTCGGGGGATATCGTGACGGCCACGCACGCACAAAAGCTTCGCGCAAAGGTATTCGGGTAGGGCTTTAAATCTTCTTCTTCCGGCAATTTCGGAACCAGAGTTTCCGGATCGACGTTCAATCGCCGCTTCAACCCTCGGGGACACAAATGCAAATCCTGGCACCGCGCGTACCGCTCGCTCACGAGATCGTACGCCCCCACCTCCCGCAGCGTCGCGTGCGCTCGTTTGTCGTACTCGGCAGGCGGGCGATAAGAGTCTTCGTGGCCGGGCGACGACGGTTTCGGGGCCCGGCTCAGACTCGTCGTCGCCGCCGCAGGACCATCCTCCTGCCACAAGGTGTCCGCGAAGGCCGCAAAGACCTCTTCGGGGTCTTTCTTCCGCTGCTGCACGATCGTTCCGCGCTTGATTCCCCGCGCCAGCCTCGAGATCTTCGCGGCTTCCCATTTGCTCGGGACAAACCGCCGCTTCGGCTCGTATCCCCCCCCCCACAACGGAAACACTTCCTTCTCGTGCGTCGCCACGACGTAGTCGGTCGTCGGAACCGCGTAGGACCCCGCGCGAATGCGACGCACCATTGACTTTTGCTCCTCGGTCAGCCGCACGTGCCGCCCGTTCAGCCGGTCGTACACGACGTCCTCCTCCGCCAACGGATCCTCCGCCTCGGCCACGACCTTGGCCCCATCCAAGTCGTACCCGATGTGATCGTACCCATCGTACCAGTGCAACGGCACGCGACCCGTCTTGTTGATCTCATCATCATCATCATCATCATCGCTCGAATCCATCTTATTCCTTACCCTCCTCTGCCTTGATTGATGAGCTATTAATAAATAAATAAATAAATAAATAACCCCTTCAGCGACGACGACGACGACGATGCGTGTTGCGATTGTGGCCGTCGCGCTGGGGCTTGAAAGGCCTCTCATCGACACGCGGGGATTTCTGCGCGATATCTACCCCGTCCTCGACGTCGAGGAGGAGAAGCCTTTCCAACGGGCTGAAACCCGGTGCTACATGCGCGCCCGGCAGGTACCGGGCGATGGCGCCTGTCTCTTTCACGCCTTGTCGGCGGGCCTCTGGTACACTACGAACGGAACCCACCACCCGATGGACCGGAAAATGCTCCGGGAACAGAGCCTCTTCCTCCGCGCGAAGGCCGTCGACGTTTTGGAAGATACGAGGGACCCCTGGCTGTACATGGGGGACGCCGAGCGCCTCAGAGCGAGCAAACTGTTGGCCCTCGCCGCCGAACAGTGCGGCCAGAGTCCCCGGGACTACTGCCACAAGCTCCGCAAGCCCCACGCCTGGGGCGGCGGCCCCGAGATCGTCGCTTTGTCGAACGCGATGCGCCGACCGATCCACGTCTACGAACTCCTGTGGGCTATCGCGGACCCCCCCGGAAAGACGCCCACCGCGCCGCGCCGCGCGCGCTGGTGTCTCAAGTGCATCGCCGAGTTTGGGTCGCCGCGCTTCGACCGTAAACCACCCCTGCATATTCTCTCTTGCGACTCGAGGTTTCCGAGCTTGTCCCCCGAGCAGATGCTCGACCAGGGAAATCACTTCCTCCTTTTGTTCGAGTGCGAGCCCCACGAGGCGGCCCGCGCGGCGGCCGACGAGGGCGCCGACCTCGACGCGGTCCTCAAGCTTAGGGCCCAGGTAGAGCGCCGCGCGATATCCCGGGCAAAGTTTGTCAGCGACCACCGAACCAACCCCCCCCAGTCCGACCTCGCCCCCTTCTTCGCCCGAACGGTCGGGGGCAGCAGCCGCCTCGACCTCTGGAAACTCAGCAAGCTCCTTCTCTGGCCAGCACTCTTGCTCTGCGCGGCCAAGCTCCCGTGGTTCTGGGGACCCTCTGCAGACGACCCCGGACCGCCCTCGGGCTCGGGGCCCAAGCCCGCCCGCCGCCACGCGCCTCGCGTCATTGCCTTCGGCGGCGGCGGTGGTGGTGCTTACTTCTAGTATACATACTTCCTCTTTTTCCCCCATCTTCTTCCTATTTAATAATGGGTGGCTGACCTCGGCGAATTATGCAAGAGAATTTATATACGTGACGGCGGCTCGATGACCAACGGGGGTCGTCGAGTCGCGCCCTGGAGTTCGGCACCAGCCGATCGACGACGTCCTGGCAGGCAAATGGTGTTAGTTTAGACCACGGACGACGACGACGACGACGACGACGACGACGGCCGTCCATCAAGCTGCGCGCTCGGCAGCCCAGAGACCTGTCTGTTGCTGCTGCTGCTGCTTCCAAGGAGGAGGCGCTACTTAAAAGGGGAATGGCCAGATTCTTCGGAGGAATCATCCATCCCATCGGCACGGCAAATGCGATGGTGCGCCTAATTGGGTGTGGAGGACAATTCGAGCACCACCACCTAGTATACCACAACCGACCCAGCCGCGAGGTGTGTCGACGACCGGTTTCACATTTTGTGTCCCCGCCTCACTCCTCTCTCGTGCCAAGCCTGTCAAGGCAACATGGCCCAGAGGCTTCCCGGTTTTGGGACAGCCGGCGGGTGTGATGGATCATGCGAAGTTTAAGGCGCTCGACGCACGCTCCGAGAGTCATTGCAGCAGAGACCAACGGCAAGCCACGAGGATGTTCCATCCGCATGCGTCGCCAGGGCGATCACCACCGCGGCTTACTTCTGTTGGCCAGCGATGTGTGCACACTTCTGCGGCGGCGTCCGCCTCAGCGACTTCGACTCGCGCAAATCATCATCATCATCATCATCATCTTCGTAGATGGATCCATTTAGGGAGCGAGGTGTGATCGCCTGGCCATCGACTTTATAAGCGCGAGATACTTGCGAAGCAAAAACAAAACTTCTTGTGAGTGCCTAGAGAACAGTAATCATCACAACTGTGTTACCCTTCAGCAGAGCGTGAGAACAGTGGTAGTCTGTCCTCGAATCTGTCTCTTAATCGAGGACAGCCGGGTGATGAATAACACTGCGTTTTCTTAAATCAAAGGGGTGGCAAAGTTAAGTGAACTAACCCTAGAACAGGGGGTACTAACCCTAGATTTTCTCTCTCTCAGTCTTTTGGGAGAAACTCTTGGCGTTCGCGGCAGAGTCGGCCTCGAAAGCAAGCGATCGCGCACTCCGCTCCGAATTCTTCCTCGAATACGTCGCATATCTTCTTCTCCGCTCGTGCGTCTTCGCCCCGTTTACTCAACTTACCACACGCGGAATCACCGACAGCCTACTCTAATAAGCATGACGAGCACATGGTGCGCGCTGGCACAACACCGCCTGGGACGACAAGGCGACCATGACTACTCTTGACCTCGCGACGGAAGGTTGTTCGGTCGACATCGAGGAGCGACTCGGAAGCCAGGCCAGCGGTGCGCCAATTCCAGCTTGGATGGATCAGACAGATGGCAAACACGATGTCGCGCGTCGGTCGAGTGCAAGCGCACGGCGACCAACAATAAATAAGAGAGCGCCCGTTCTACCAGGCGCCACTCTCGAGATTGCCCTTGCTTCACATTCTCTTAGTCTAAAAAAAGCCACCGCTCCTCTCGCAGACGCCGAGAGATATCTGGCATATCTCATGCGTGATCTGCTTGAGGTGGCTGGCTCCAGATCAAACGGCATCTGCACGCGCCTGACTGACCGGCTGCACGATTTCTCCGTTTCATCCGCTTGTCAAGTCCTCTGGTGGCGGCGGGTCTAAACACCAGAGTCTCCGCCGTTATAATTACGAGCGAAGTTCGCTGGCCCGAATGTTTTTCGTCGGCTTGCGCGTGGCAAACGTCTCGCTGCACGCTCTTACTGAAGAAGCTCTCATGCTCATTTTTCCTCGCTTCTTTTTTCCCAGAAAGTTTCGGAACTTTCTCCCGCCCTACCAGTGCGTCCAGTCGACCTCGCTGACGCAACGGCCTGAGCAAGGAAGACCCCAGCCACGTCCAGGGCAAGGCAAGGCAAGGCACGCGCCGTTTCTCGGGGAAAGTTTTTATGTCAAAAATCAATGTTTTTTTGTGCGTGGTTATACTACCCGTGATGTATATTGGTGTCAACGAAGACACTCTGGGCACGATTTATTTGCCGCGCGATACAATCAGACACAAGACACGCTCGAAGGAGGCAGGGCGACGCGGGTATGACGTCGAGTAGGCCGCGATGGTGGCGCCCTTGGAGCGACGAAGTGCGGTGGCAGGGACAGGCACGCAAGACAGCAGCTGCGCTCGATGACGAAACATTCTTGACGTGGCTCGACGGCGCCGGCGCCGAAGCTGCCAACGTGTCGTATGGCGAGGTCTGGAGCCGCTCGGCGTTCGTGGGCGAGTGGCTCCTCAAGGAGGACGTCGGTCTCGCGCCGAGCGATCGCGCCATGCTCGTTTATGCGCAGGGACCCGAGTTCTTCGTCGCCTTCGTCGCGTGTCTTCGCGCCGGCGTCTTGGCCGTGCCGAATTGCCCTCCCGATCCCGCCAACCTTGGACTCGAGAAGCTGGACCTTGTAGCTACCACATGCGGCGCGCAGGTGGGCCTCGCTGATAGCGTCGTGGACAAGCTGCGAGCGACAACGAGCACGTGGCACGCGGTCAGACGTTGGCACAGCACGGAAGGTCTGGGCGAAGGCGGCGACGAACGCCCCCTATTTTTTAATCGGCTGGTGAACTCAGACGACGCCACCTCCACTTTGGCGGGCGAGACATCGATGGAAACCTGCCCATCAGTCGCCGACAGCTTCGATTTTAATGCGGAGGGGATTCAAGCAAGTCGTGACGACCAGCAGCAATACGTCGCGTGCCAATCACCCGTTCGCGCGCGCGGTGACCAGCATCAAAGCACCGGCCGTCTCGACCAATCCACCGAGGACTCCGTTGCCTTCCTTCAATTCACGTCTGGCTCGACAGGGTGAGTGTTTGTCGCGGCGCCCCGAATATCTCGACTGCTTTTTTAGGGATCCCAAGGGTGTCACGATTTCGCACGGCAACATGTGGCAAAATCTCAACGATGTTTTCTTGCCCATGCAGCGCCGAAGCCTCGATGTCCGCCTTGGAGAGGCACGGAGTACCCGCTTGAACAATCTCCACGACGCGTCGGAGCGCGTCGTCGCTGTCAGCTGGCTCCCACATTTCCACGACCTGGGTTTGATTGCGACGTTGATGGGGCCGTTTTGCGCCGGCTATCACATGGTCAATTTCTCGGCCCTCTCGTTCCTCGCCGACCCATTAGCGTGGTTGCGCGCCGTGTCCCACTACAAAGCGCTGTGGACCGCAGCGCCTGACTTCGCGTACCAGCTGTGCACGAAGCGCGCCGCCCGTGCTGATGTCAGCGACGTCGACCTCGGTTGCGTGTCTCATTTGATTTGTGGCGCTGGCCAACGATGCATGCCTTCGATCTTGCGGGAGTTTGCCGCCTACTTCGGCGCGCGTTGCAACCTCCCCGACGAGGGCAACTGCGACATCTTCGCGCCGGTTTACGGCTTGGCAGAGCACGTAGCTTCAACGTGCGGCGAAACCACGGGCATTTTTACGTCGCGGCGCCGGCCAGACCTCGCCTCATGCGGCTCCGAGTTTTTGATCGACGTTCTCGTCGTCGATGCGGATACTCGGCGCGTCGTGTCGGACGGCTCTCCTGGAGAGGTGTGGTTGAGCTCTGGCTCGATCGCCCAGGGCTACTGGGGCGAGCCGCCGGAACTGAGCGCAGAAACTTTCAGAGCCAGAGTCGACCCGGACGACGGCAAGGTTTACCTGAGGACCGGCGATGAGGCGTTCATCGAGGACGGGCGCTTGTTTATCTGCGGTCGAATCAAAGACTTGATCGTCATCGCGGGCGAGAAATATTACAGCGATGACGTCGAAATCGCGGCGGCGACGGAGGCCGCGGCCGACGCCGCGCGACCGGGATGTACGGCTGCGTTTGCTGTCCCCAGCAATGACGACGATGGCGAGTGCCTTCTCTGCGTCGTACTCGAAGTTCGCGATAACGCTGAATCTAAATGCAAAACTCTCGCGCCGACGCTCTCAACCAGCGTCGCCAAAGCCGTTGGTTTGAGGCCGCGTCGCGTCGTGTTCATCAGGCAAGAGACGATCTTGAAGACGACAAGCGGGAAGCTACGGCGCCGAGCTATTAGAGACGCGCTGCTAGCCGAAGAGCTCCAAGTGGTCTTCGATTCGAATCCGACGGTAGATATGCGACGGCGAACTCCCCTTGCGGTGATCGACGATGGGCACGACGCGGTAGACGACGGAGAGAAGAGGAATGGCGCAGACACTACTACTATGCAGTGGTTGTCGCGGTTCGCAAGATCGGTTGTTTGTGATGCGGAGGACCTTCCCGCGAACACGGAAAAGGGCCAGTTGCCAATGCGGGAAGCGCGCAGCAGAGTAACCTCACTACTACTAACCGATCCGACGTTGAAGTGGTCCGAGAGTTTGCTCGCAGAAAATGAGGCCAGGGGGCGACCCTACGAGCTTTCTGACTTTCTGGGGGTCTGGGAGGTGCTCGACGACCACTACTTTATTCAACGCTTCCATATCAATGCCGGAAACATCATAGACGATAGTACGAACCTGAGTTGATTTCTCTCATGCAACACGCGGCGGCGATTACCATGCGTCCGTTTGATATATTTTGCAGACAGACAGACAGACAGACAGACAGACAGACGCTAGGTCTGTAGTGTGTCACAGATTGAGGGTCCACATAGTGGCTTGAAAGTTCGTTCCTCAGGTGAAAACCTCTATGGACAGCGTCATCAAGGCTGTGACCGCCGCGCGCGCGAGGCTGCTGTCGTTGCAAAGATAGTCATATCGAAAGAAGAGATTGAGACCGATTTTCGAGGAGGAGACGCGCAACTACCGCAACAAGTCTACGTGCTCGTGCTCTATGAGAACGGCGTCGTCGAGTTCGTTCCGCATGCTTCGAGCTCGAGGTCACTCCTCGCAGCACTCGATAGCTTTGACAGTCTCGATGCCGAGATGAATCTCGCGCACGCTGCGGTGTTTTGGAAGTTCGAAAATTGGTGTCGTGTGCACGCTCGTGCGTTCAACTACTTGATTTTTCGACCCCCCAGGCACGCCGATAAATTTGGTTGCTTCCGCTTTGGCATCGTCGTCGGCGAGACCCGAGATCGAAGAATGATGCGTTTCAATCGATGGGCGACCGACAATCGCTACTTCTGGTCTGCTGTCAACGTCACGACTGATTTTTGGCCAGAGGAAGTTGACGAGGATCTGATCGCTTCCGGCCTCGATGCGCATTCTGGCGTCGACGGTTCGACTCCTTTGGGCGCACTCCGCGACACGATTCTCGCGCTCGGCGACAAAGACAGCATCGACGACACACAAGCCGCCGCTGCTGCACGAACAGCGATAGCTGTCGTCGAGCCGAATGCTGTCGATCTTTTTTTTATTGAGAAGCAATCTGGGAGCTGCGACAAAGTGTATTCTCGCGGCTTGGCCCTCGTCGAGCGCGTCGCGAAGCAGATTTGCAGCCTGTTTCCGCCAGACACCTCACTCAAAGATCATCCAGACGTGCCCGGGATACTTCGGCAACTTGCCGTTCCAGACGAGTTAATGCAACGTCTCGAGTACGACGAGTCCGTCGTAAACGTCGCAGATTTTGTCGAAGCAGTTAAGTCCAACGTCATCAGGATGCCCGTGCTGCTGCGCGTCGCGCAAGAACTCGAAATCCAACGGCCTGGCCGGGACCTCCCCACGTCAGACGATCGCGCCGCCGCCGACCTGCGACGCGCGGTCGTCTATTGTTTTGCTCTTCACACTATCGGCGTATCAATGCTGCATCCATTTGCGCCGCCCGGAAACTCGGACTTCTTGCTCGATTTCTTGAAGGCGCAAGAAGCTGCCATGAGTCGCTCCAAAGATGCCAAAGACGCGGCTGAAGTCAACGACGCGTCCACACCAATCGAGTACGAGTGTCACGTATTCCTCCATTCGACTCAAATCACACACAGGCTCATGAAGCGCGAGGCTGTCGTATCAGCCGCGCGAGGCCTAGCCGAGATGAGACGCGATCCGAGTCAACTCGCCACTGCGCGTGTAGCTGGCGAATTGCTCGCGGAGAATGTCATGATGGCGTCTATTGAAAACGTATCCAAAAATTTAGACCACAGCGCTCGCGCTGCGCCAGTGTCCACCATATGCTTAGTCGGCGGCGTATACTATAATGTTTACGCGACGTGCTGACAACCATCATGTCAGGCGCTGGTTTCGAACTCGCCTACTGGAGCTGCGCGCTTCAACAATCAACTGCGCGAGTGGGAATTGCCACAGGGACGCTGTATGCGCGTGTTGCCACGATGGTGCGCATGGAGATATGCCCAGTTATGATGATGTCGGAGTGGGTCCAGATATATGTTCTTTGGAGTCTTTCGTTTTGTTTCACTGAACCAGGATTGTTCCTGCTTTACGTTGCGAAGCTCTTAGTGCCGTGCTCTTTATCCTTAGCGAACAAAGATCCAACTTTGTTTTTGTGGATGCGCATCATGATGTTGAACACGCACGCCGTTTCTCTCGCGTGTGACCCAGAGCTCAAGCGGATTTCGACAGCAATGTACGACTGGCAGCCGACGGAGATCAGCACTGCCTTGGGGGAGTTGAGCGCGCAGCTTGCGTGCTTAAAACTGTGTTCGCGAGCTATGTTCGTTTTTTTTTTAATATTCTCGTGCAACAGTTTTTTTTTTATGTGGTGGCACGTGAAATAAATGTTATCGCACTTTCACGCGAGCATCGACGCCAGGTGCCAACTCTCCAAGTCAATCTCGGCAAAAATCGGCGATGTTCGCCGATCTCAACACGAAGCTGAAAGAGATGACGTACAGCTCGCAACGTTGTTTTGCAAGACGCGACATCATATTATCGAGGGATACCAAGTGTTGCAGAGCGCGATGTTGAACGACCAAAGTGGTGGTTCTCTCGGCAAAGGATGGCTTGACAATATTCGGTCGCGCGTTACGAAAGGTCGCGATGAGAAGTCGGAAGAACAATCCGAACATCAGTGTCCCTCATCAAAAGCTGTAAGGGAGTCTGAGCTGGCAGCGCCGACAAACCTTTCGGAGATTGAAGGCCGGCCAGAACAGCGTGCATTCGTACAAGCCGTACTCGTCGACATCTTGTCACCATTGACGGAGACCAACATTGACGCGCAGACGACATCCGTCGCACACCTCGGACTAGCATCGCAAGATGCGCTCGGCGTGCAAGCACACTTGTCGCGGGACTTGTCCGTGGAAGTGCGTTTCAACACACTTATGGATCCGAATCTTACGATCGCCGAATTGGCCGAGAAGATTCTGTGCATTGCGCGCGGGGAAGACGAATCCGCGCTCGCGCCGCTGGTGCCACTTCCGGACGGCATCGATCTCGGGTCTGGGAGATTGCCGCAGTGGGTCGTCGACGTGGCTCAGGTGCTCTCGGTGGTCGTCATTGTAGTCTTGGTTTCGATCGCGCTCATTCCGTCGTATCACTTTGGGCATTGGGTTCAGTGGCGGGCTAAATCCATCGGTTCAAAGCGCATTGATGTGCGACGCGACAACGCCCCCTGGTCACACATCAAGGTCGCCGGGACACGCAACGTGTACACGTACGGTCTTCTGCTACCGTTTATCATCCCACTTTTTATGGTATCGCTCACAACGATTATTATTCTTGCAAAGTGGCTCATTATCGGTCGATACCGGGTAGGGGCCGCGCGTCGCGGCACGCCGTATTTTGTGCGCTGGTGGTTCGTCGATCGGCTCATCGACCAGTTCAGCTTGTGGGTCGGGATGTTTATCTACGACACGCTCTTCATAAATTTCTTCTACCTACTGATGGGCGCTCGGGTGTCTCCTCGGGCGAGAATCAAGGTTCTACTCCGGGAATTCGACCTCATCTCCGCTGGCTCGCACGCCACGTTGAGCGGTGCCGTCTTCGCACGCATGTTCGAACCAGACGGCGGCATGCGTTTTGCTCGCGTTATTTTCGAGCCGCACTCCGAAACCAAATCGCAGTCTGTCGTCATGCCGGGTTGCAAGATCGAGCATGGCGCCGTGCTCGATCATGGTTCGGCAACGATGGCCGGGATGCAG
Organism: Chrysophaeum taylorii; assembly: GCA_029834535.1. NCBI lineage: Eukaryota > Pelagophyceae > Pelagomonadales > Pelagomonadaceae > Chrysophaeum > Chrysophaeum taylorii. Next base: position 102,795 of record JAQMWT010000551.1, on the reverse strand, counting down.
CTGGCAAGCGGCAGCTTGTATCAGTCGAATCCAGCACAGCTCGCGGGCATCGCGAACGTAGCAACGTCGTCTCCTCCGAGCACAGCGTCGTGGCTTTGGTTTGAGCTGGCAAAGGTCACGACGTTGCCTTGTTACCTTTACGCGTCCTTCTTTGCATCGAACGTTTTCTTGGAGTATACTTCGCGGCAGGTATTGACTTTTTCACACAACAACTTGACCTCTGCAGTTTGATTTTGCGGCAGGTAGACTGGTATGCGTGGCGGTTCCGGTATCGGGAGCTCGCCTACTTCGTCTTGGGCTACATCGCCGCGATGTTTGTCTCGGGCGGCGTCTGTCTGTTCTCGCGTGGTTGGTCGACTAAGGCGCCACTAATTGCAGGTCTCTGGTGTCGTTGTTGTTCTCCTCAAATGGATTCTCATTGGACGCCTGCATCCTGGATCGTCAGTGCGTCATGACTGGACGTGGCGCCTGCGGACGTGGTTCTTGGAGTGGATTTGGTATCGCATCGTGTTTGGATTTGGATCCCTGCTTTGGGAAGAAACTGGTCTCGTCAGCACATTGTTGATGAAAGCCCTCGGAATGCGTGTCTGGTTTGTGCTTCAGTGTCGATATCAAACTTCGTTGTTGTTGGGACCGTGCTCGGTGGTGTTATCGTGGGCGCACACAGTGTTGTTGACGATTGTCGGAACAGGTTTACGGCAACCATTGTAACTACGTGCTTTTTCTCGCCCGTAGAAGCGGATCTTATCGAGATCGGCGATGGCACGCACATTTCTACGTGCACGATCTCCTGCGAAGCCGCGGCTGGCACATACAAGGAAGTCAAAATCGGAGCGCACAGTCGAGTCGGTCTCTGTTCTCGTCTCAACGCCGGAGTGGTCGTCGAACAGAGCGCCGTCGTTGGCCACCAGAGTATTGTTCCTGCAGACCATGTTGTTCGTAGGGGTTCGACATTCTTTGCGTCGAACACCTTTTCGTCGCCCACTAAGGAGCCTGAAGACGAGCCTGCGGCGCATCGCACTATCACGTTCTTGACAGCTTTATTCCGTCAATCAGTAGTGCGAGCCGTTTCCATATTTTTCCTTGGCTTTGTTGCCCTTGTCCCTGCGTATGAGGTAGCCGTGTTGGTCTTTTACGACATGGCTCACTTCTACAAATCAGACTATTACGAGGACGGTTTTCGTGTCCGCGGTGGTCGTATCCAAGTGTGGCGGCCACCAGTCGAGCGTACGTCTGCGCTTCTACTCGTGGGCCCTATTGCGCTCATGGCCTATGCGTCCATGGCCATCGCCTACCGCGCCTGGCAGTGGGTCGTGTTGCGCGACTGGAAGATCGACACCTACGCGCCGTTTTACTTTCAAGTCGCATATTTGGAATACCAGCACACGACTAATGCAATCAACAGACACACTCTAGCACTTCTTCGCGGCTCTCGTCTCACCAACGTGTCCATCAGAGTCCACGGCTTTCTCGCATCCCTATGGATCGCTGATGCGCTGGTCTGTGTGTGAGAGTTCGTGTTCCTGTCCGTGTCCGAAAAGAGAAAAATGTCAACCCAGGTCTACCTGCGCTTCTTCGGGGCAAACGTTGCCCCAAGCGCCTTTCTGAACAGCTCAACTAGGATCTTCGAACCGCCGTTGCTAACAATTGGTCCCGACGCCGTAGTCGATGACAGCGCATACAACATGGCGCACGTCCTCATGCACGGGCAACTGTTGTTCCGCGAGAAAAGGATCGGCCCTGAAGCAATTTTGCATCCACGTTCTATCACGTGGGCTGGCGATGTCGTGCCAGACGGCGTCATTCTCGGACCCATGGCCCAGCTCCCGAGTGGAGACACGGCTGATACTGTCTCCTCGAACAGCTATGCGCCGGGTACGTACCTCCAGGGCTGCCCAGCCCAAGACTACTCCAAGCTCCTCAATGATACTACCGCAAAGCAGCCACAGTCTCCGTGATCGCGACCATGGGCTGGCCGAGTGCACGAACGCCCCCAACACTCGCGAGCTCTCGCTCTATCGGAATCTTGCGTCCCCTAATACAACCTCCGTCACCATGCGCTTGCCTGGCCAGAGCGAGAATGTATGTGGAAGGGGTGATTATTAGGCGTGACCAGATCTAAGAATGCTCGTCCCCAGGTGCCCGAGGACCGCGCCTCTCTCCCATCGAAGGGGCAACACACTTAGGCTAGAGCTTATTACCTGTCGCGGTTGCGACAGGGGTTGGTGGTGGGGGAGCATCGAAGTGAGCTATATGACGCGTTCGGGGCGGGGATATCTCTTGTGACATGCTGGAAAGGCTGATTGCGCAAAAAGACTTTGGGCTGTCCGAACCCCATTGGACGCAGCGGGTCGGCGGTCTAAGGCGGCACCTGCTGGAGTCAAACGACGGGTCGTAGGCGACCCACAGCCTTGTCTTCCCTGTGTCTCAGACGTTTCCAGCCACGTACACTACCGAACATGCCGTACCAAGCCGCTTTGCTTAACGTCTCCCCAAGGCAGCAATCCGTTCATAAGAAGCAGGCTATCGGCAAGTAACATCTTGGTTTTAGGCCAACGGGAACTTTGCCGAAATTAATCTTGGTTTGTTAATCTTGGTTTTATGTCGGCCGAAGGCCGTCTTGTCGTGGTCCAAGGTCTCTGGCTAGGGACCTTGGGTTTACATCGAAGGCCAACTTCTCGCGGCCGCGGGCATACGAGTAAACTCAAAGGATACAAGCAGAGCGGGCGTGGAAGGGGGGCAGCTCAGAGTGGTCGATCAGAGATTCGAGTGCAAAGGAATGCGGGGTGAGAGAGGGCGAGCTACTTACGGCACGATGGCGCCCAAGACGACGAGTGTCTGTGGAACGAGTTGAGAGGCGCAAACTTTATTTTTTTTTCCAGTACCCATTCATCTGCTTTTTATGACATACATGATCTTTTTTATCATATGTAGATCTCTCCTCATATGTCGACTCTTAGATTTAGTATGTACAGCTTTATATATACAAGTGCAGGCCAGTAAGTTCACCTACTCCCAATCTCTAACCCCAGTAAGTTCACCTGGTCCCAATCTCTAACCCCAGTAAGTTCGGTGTAAGCCCACTCGTGCTCACATCCACTCACCCCACTCTCCTTCGAGCTCGTCGCTCTCACCTCCGCCAATCCAAGCTGCTTTGATCCGTACACGCCGCTCGCCTTTGCGTTCACTCTAAAAACCCCTGTAAGTTCACTTGGTCTCAGTAAGTTCACCTGGTCACTAAGTTCACCTAGTCCCAATCTCAAACCCCAGTAAGTTCACCTGGTCCCAGTAAGTTCACCTACCGTGCGCGTGTAGACGCCGGGAGGGGGCTTATCGGTATTGCGCAGCACGTGTGGGGTAGGGTGGAGTCGTCGACTCAGAAGAGGATATCCTCGGGGTTGCCGATCGACAGAGAGCCACGTAGAGCTGGACGTGGCAGAAGACGGGCTTGGGCAAGAGGACGCCGACCTTGCGGGGCGTCTGCCTCTGGCTCTTGTTGATCGTTTGGCGTCGGTGGGGCTTGAGGGATACAGGTTGGAGGAGCCTCGGTGACACGACACTATCGATGATGTATCTGGTACCGTTGCAGTCGCCGTGCGACGGGTCGAGGTTGCGAAGACTTTAAGCTCGCGATCAAAGTCAGCATGCCGTTGGTTGTCAGGGAGTTGAAAACTCGACTGTAAAGAGCGAGGCGTCGGCTTCCGACCCAACCTAGTCGGCCGAAAAGAACTCCGACGCCTCGTCTTCGGGAAAAAAAGGCCGCGGTCATGCGCGCGTTGTCAGCATCGACAACATCGTTTCGACGGGGCGCGAGAATGGCGCGCTGAAAGAGCCGCCGCGGGTCGTGGAAATAGTCTGCGAGGTCGCCGTAGACGGCTTGGAGGATCACTGTCTGTCTTTAAATGTCGACTGCTAAGAGGGGGGGGTGTGTGTGGGGAGCATGAAGGATGTGGGTGGGTTTGTGGGGTATGAAGGATGTGCTTGACGGGCGGAGATAAGTACGCGGGACCTAGTCGGGGTCATCGCCGAGGCGTGGGGCAGGCGAAGAGAGGACGGGCCCCGCCCGTAGGTCGTACGCATGCTGCCGCCGGGCGTATGTGCGACGAAGGGTGACGTCCTGCTGGGATCGGGCGGCCTGGGCGGGGTTCCCCGAGGCGGCGACATGGGTGAGGGCGGTGAGGGCACAGCGAGCCCGGCCTGATGGATCACTGTCTGGCTCTCGCGCCTACCTGATCCTTACCCTAAGTCGAGGGACAAACAGACAAACAAACAAACAGACAGACAAACATCTGTCGATTAGTAGTTAAGATACGCATACTACGGCCGCCGCTTCCTGGCAGCCTGGGCGTCGACTGCGCTTATGGCGATAGCATCGCCAGCGTCGCGTCACAACGCAGACGCGTCACAACGCAGACGCGTGCGAGCATCTCGTTTGTCATCCTCGAGCTGGTTGTCATCCTCGAATTCATCTATCAGTTTCGCCGGTGGAGGTGAGAGCATTGTCATCTTTGGCTTCGGTCGTGGCTGGTGTCTCGCTAGGTATTTGCGCCGTTGCATTCCGCGTCCTTGCACCTCGTGGCGACCGCAGCCTGGTTGTCATCCCCTCGTATTCGTGTACCGTGCCATTTTCGCCGGTGGTGCCGACCACATTGTCGTCTTTGGTTTGAACGCCGCGACTCCCGGCGACCGCAGCCTCATGGATCCTCTTCGTGGCCATGCGGTTCGCGTTCTTCGCAGCCGTCGCAATCGCAGGGTCGTCGCCCACCGCCCGCAAGGCGCGCTCTTTCGCTTCGTGTCGCGGGCATGCGGTTCGCGTTCTTGTTCGCGTTCTTCGCGGCCGTCGCAATCGCAGGGTCTTCGGCTTTTGCGCGCGCGGCGCGCGGGCATGACTCTTTCTTCGGCTTCGGATTTTTCGGGTTTCCATCGTTCTCGGAATAGTTTTTTGGTCGTTATTGTCGTCAACGGCTAGCAGCTCTCAGACAAATATTGTGAACAGGATCTGCTTTAAGGTACAAACCGGGCCTAGTCGGGGTCATCGCCGAGCCGCGGGGCAGGCGAAGAGAGGACGGGCGCCGCCCGTAGGTCGTACGCATGCTTGCCGCCGGACGTATGTGCGACGAAGTGTGACGTCCTGCTGGTCGCGGGCGGCCTGGGTGGGGCTGCCCGAGGCGGCGACATGGCTGAGGGCGGCGAGGGCACATCGCGCCCGGCCCAATGCGTTGGCGATTCCCCACTCGCGGTAGATGCGGCGAGCTCGGGCTGCCTTGGCCTCTGTGAAATGGGCACAGCAGCCACTTTCCACCCAGGTTCGCGCGGCGACGCGCTCTGCGCAAGTTTTGGCGAGGGCGTGGCATGCCGTACTGGCCTCACTGAAGGCACCAAAGACGAGGCCGGCGAAGGTGTCGTAGCTGCGTAGCCGCTGCTCAACAGGGTCCGAGAAGCCGGGCAGGGGCGCCGCGCCCGGCTGGGTGATGATGGCGTCGATGTCGCGAGCGTGAGCGAGGTACTCGGAGTGGACTTGCGCTGCGCGCCGATCGACAGGCGACGGGTGGGAGGGATGGAAGGCGTCAGCGGTATCGAGCGAACCCCGTGCGAGGGTTTTGAGGTCGTAGAGTTGATCTATGCTCATGGAGGGGCCTGGGAGACGGGGCGTCATCGTCATCGTTGCCTGTTGTTTGTTTGGTGAAGATCCATGGACTTGGGCACCTCCTCGATCTCATGCCATCCTACTTCGGGTGCCGGCTGGCCAAAGAATCCGCTGGCGTTCTCGTTGATGAGCTCGTCGATGGTCTGACGCTTCTCGGGCCCAAAGGTGACCACCAAACCTTGACGCAGAGCAGTAATGCGGTGCCGGGAGCGGCGAGGTGGAATCTGGTCATCCGGACTGATCGGCCGCCCCGTCGAGCGAGTTGGGTAGACCATCAGCCATACGACCTTCCTTCCCAAGAGCGAACTGCAGGCGCTTGCGCTCCCGTTGCTCAGCTGCGGCTTCGGCGATCTCCTGGCCCTGGAGGTATTGGTCGACCTCCTCCGTGCTCACAGCCCGTGCCAGCGTTCTGCTCGGGCGGTCGAAGAGCCCCGAGCCATCAGTGTATCGTACAAAGAACTCGTCAGGCCAGTCGTGCTTCTCGCAGACGCGGTGTACGACGCCAAAGTCGAACCCGGTGACAGCGGCCAATGTGAAGTGGGGGCCGTAGAAGTCTTCGTCGAGCGCCAACCAGCGCCCCCTCGGGGCCAAGCGCCTGGTGCGTTGCCCGAGATCGTTGACGTCAATGTCGATGCCGACCGGCTCCGGTCCGGCCGGTGACGTCGAAGTCGATGCCGACCGGCTCCGGTCCAGCCAGTGCGTTCTCCACCGCAGCGGCCTCTTCGGCGGCGTCGATAACGTCGCTCATATCCATTCGAAGCCTCTGAGAACCTCCCGCGGACCGCGACGGGGCCTGGAGCAAGGGACCACGGAACAACGCGATAGCAACGGGTGGCCGTGCTAGGAGGTGCTTTTGGCCGTTAGAAAAGCCGGCTGCTATCGAGGTGCTCCCGAGCTGGGGCAGCTCCCGCGGCTTCGCCGCACAGCATCTCTCGACCAATGAAAAGATTCGGATATGATATAAGATTTTGTGTACCGAAAATTAGTATACCCCGGGGCTGTACTCGATCGAAATGTGGTTCACATAAAAAATGTTGACTTTGCTGAGACGGTGGGCGGATCTACACACTTCAACGTCGGCTGCTACGACGGGGATCTGTGCGGATCTTTGTCACTGTTTCCAGCTTACGATTCCCTTCACGGTTGTCAAGTCATAGTCAACATCACGAAAACGAGAAATGCGGCCGGCAGAAGCCGGTAACGTCCCACACGCACAGCTAGCGCATTCTTCTCCTTGCCTCGTCTCTTGCACCTCCCTCCGCCTGCAGAAGCAGAAGAAAACACAACAGCGCGACAGCTTTCTTGTTGGAGGAAAACCCGTCGTCACCGAAATGTAGCCGTCCAAAGTACCGCTGGTCTTCCTCGGCATCGCAGCAGTTCGTAACACGTCGTGCCCCTCGTCGGATCGCGATAGAATCAGCAGTGCGTCTTTTTACTGCAGTCCATGTCTGTTTTCGCACGCTCTGGGTGATTCCCTGTCAGGAGGCGGTTAACGTGCTGCTTCCGAACCCCTGAAGGCGCCGTTCTCCTCCCGGCTTTCTTTCCCGGGCGGGCGTATTATCCCGACACTGCTCCGGTGGAATGTACGGCCTCACGGCGTATTCCTCATCCTCCGCCCCGCCGACATCCTCGTCCAACACGAGCTGGTGTACAGCCACTGGAGCCGCTTCCGTCGTCGCCGCCGACGTCACGTAAAATCCCTCGACTCGCCGAAAGTGGTCGCGTCAAGTCACGTTAACGTCAATATCAACCTATAACGGCTGTTTTACGTCAACATTTTGACGACGCCTCTGTCAAGTTGCAGCCCTGGCTGGTATACCACGGCGGTACGAGCTTAGCGACGTCGTTAATATCGTAACGTCAAAAAAAACGTTTTTTTGAAGATTCTTGCCAGTGAAGATTATTAGGCGCGTCGACTGTAATCTCGTTTTGTCCAATTAGTAGTGTGGGTAACAAAGAGAACGTTACTCACCCCGACTATTCTAGAACGATCTTTTCTTCTGGCAATAAATTTCGCGCGCAATGGCCTCCTTGATCCCGAGCTTGTCGCCCTCGATAACTGTGTCTCTGTGTCTTCTCTGATATGACGTCGAGCAAGCCGCAGTGGTGGCGCCCTTTCAGCGAAGAACCGACTTGGCAGGCGCAGGCACGGAAGACGACAGCAGCGCTCGACAAGGAAACGTTCTTGACCTGGCTCGACGGCAACGGCGCCGAGGCTTCCAAGCTGTCGTTTGGCGGGGTCTGGGGACGTTCGGAGTTTTTGGCCAAGTGGCTTCTCGGGGACGTCGGCCTTGCAGCAGGCGATCGCGCACTCCTCGTCTACGCGCCCGGTCCCGAATTCTTCGTTGCTTTCATCGGGTGTCTTCGCGCAGGCGTCTTTGCGGTGCCGTCGTATCCACCCGATCCGGCTAACCTTCGACGCGGCCTCGAAAAGCTAGACCTCGTGAGCACCAGCTGCAGCGCAGAAGTGGGCCTCACCGACAACGTCGTGCACAAGCTTCGCGTGACGACGAGCATATGGCACGCGTGGCCAAGGATGCGTTGGCACAACACGGAAAACCTAGGCCAAGGCGACGACGATGCAAGTTCACCGCTGTTCCATCGGCTTGCGAGGTCACAAACGGATGCTTTTCGGTCGACAACTTTGTATCGCCGCTTTTTCTCGAGCGGGGAATCGGCGCCGCGACCGCGGGCTGGCTCCATGCCAGCGGTAGGCCAAGTCTCGACCAGCTCGAACTTCGACGAGGCGACGGGTCAGCCGGTTCTCGATGGCAAACACCACGACGTCGCGCGTAAGTCGCTCGTGGCTGCGCACGGTGAACAGCAAGAAAGTTTTGCTATCGACCAAGCCACGCCCGACTCGATCGCCTTCCTTCAATTTACTTCTGGTTCCACGGGGTGCGTGCGTGCGTTGTCTTTTAAATTTTTAAGACTTACTTCTTCCGACCTCCCTTTGCGCCTCCGTAGGGATCCCAAGGGTGTGATGGTTGCGCACAGCAATATCTGGCACAACTTAAACGAAATCTACTTTGCTTGGTATCGCCACATGGCCGAAATACAATTCGGCAAGCCCGAGGCCGACCGATATTACGATCTTGCCTATCCTTCTCTGCGCGTCATCTACGTGTCGTGGGTGCCACAGGTAATAAGTGTCGTGTTCATATGTTTTCGGCGTCGTCTGTCTCACCACAAACTCCCGCAGTTTCACGACATGGGCTTGATGTTGATGTTCGTCGGACCGTTTCTCGCCGGCTACCACATGGTGAACTTCTCGCCGCTTTCTTTCCTGGCCAACCCCCTCATGTGGATGCGCGCCGTCTCGAAGTACCGTGCGCTCGGGACCTCGGCTCCGGACTTCGCGTACCATTTGAGTACGAAGCGTGCCGCGTCGGCCGACGACATCAGCGACATCGACCTGAGTAGTTTGGTCAACATGGGTTTCGGCTGCGGCCAGCGCTGCGTGCCGTCCGTCATTCGCGAGTTCGATGCATTTTTTTCAATGAACTGCAAGCTCCCCGATGACAAAAAATTCGTGCCTACCTACGGCCTGGCCGAACACGTCGAACGAACCAGCGTCCTTCCTCGATCGTGCGGTGGTGACACGTGCTGTGCGACACGCGTGGATGTGTGCCAGCACAAAATAAAATGTGGCTGAGACGTTTAGAATTGCGAGGTTGTTCACCAAATACTTATTTTTTTTCCTCCCTCAGGTCGCCACGTGTTGCGATTTGGACGGTCTCGTCACGTCGCGACAAAGGCCGGATCTTGCCTCGTGCGGCTCTGAATTCGTAATCGACGTTCACATCGTCGACGCGGAAACCCGGCGCGTGGTGCCCGAAAGCGCGACCGGCGAGCTGTGGGTGGGCTCGGGTTCCGTCACGTTGGGTTATTGGGGAAAACCCGAGCTGAGCGACGACGTATTTTGTGCTCGTCTCGATCCTGACGACGGCAAGACCTACTTGAGGACCGGCGACGAAGTGAGACAAAAAAGTGGCTTGTGTTTTCGTTTTGTTTTAGTTGACGACAACCCTTCTTTCCCCGCCGCAGGCATTCCTCGAGGACGGACGTCTGTTTATTTGCGGTCGCATAAAGGACATGATCGTCGTTGGCGGCAGGAATTACTACAGCGACGACGCCGAGATCGCCGCGACAGAGGCCGCCGGCGATGACGTTCGTCCTGGCTGCGTTGCCGCCTTCTCGCAGGTCATCGACGAGAAGGAACACGCTGAATGTTTAGTCATTGTTCTCGAAGTTCGCGACCACGCCGTGTCCAAAACCAAGAATCTCGCGACGACCATAACTAGGAACGTTGCCGGTGCTATTGGTCTGCGACCGAATCGGGTCGTGTTCATCAAGCAAAAGACGATTCTAAAGACGACATCCGGTAAGATACGACGCCGGGCAACTCGGGACGCGCTGCTTGCGGGAGAGCTGCAAGTCGTCTTCGATTCGAATCCGAGCAAGGTCAGCGGCGGCGAGAGTCACGAACGAATGCAATACGCCAAGGCTACTACTCCCAATGCGCAAGTCGATCGTGATGAAGCGCCAGCTGGCTTGTTGGAGTGGGTCGGGCGCTTCATCGGAAGCTACGTCAACGCGGACAGTACGGTACCAGATCCTTCGAACGATGATGATGCAGCATCATCGCTCGTCGTTCGACCGCAAAGCGACGACGACCAAAGTGTGGTGGTCGACGCAGAAGTGTTCGACGAGAGCGCTTACACGTCGATAACGCTGAGAAACGAAAGTGATGGTCTCGGCGTCGCATGGCCCGAAACCATTCGGTCGCTAGTATCGAGCGAAATATCTTTTACAACCGACATGCCCGGCGAGGACGACGAACACGATCTCGAAAAAGACGAAGCTGCGCTGATCAGCCGCGCACTCAGAGAACACGTTGACGAATCTACCATCTCGAGCGCGCTCGCGATAGCGCCAATAATGTCGTCGACAACTGACTTTTCGGAAGAGACTATACGCCGCGCGCAATTCGCTTACACTCTCTCGTGTCTCTTGAGCGCCCTGGAGTCCATGGCGGACCTATCCGAGGTCGTTTCGCAGCAGACGTCTGTTGCCCAAATTGGCCTGACAAGCCAGGACGCTATGAGCGTTCAGGCACGGCTTTCGAAGCAATTAGGTGTCGAGTTGAAGCTTACCATGCTCATGGATTCAGACCTTACAATCGCTGGGTTGTGCGACGAGATTCTGAAGATAGCGCGCGGGGAAAACGAGTCACCGCTCGCACCGATTGTTCCGTTGCCCGTCGGTGTTGATTTCGGCTCCACGAAACTGCTGCCACGATGGGCAGTAGACGTGGCTCAGGTGCTCTCGGTGGTAGTCGTCGTCGTCTTGGTTTCGATCGCGCTCATTCCGTCGTATCACTTTGGGCATTGGGTTCAGTGGCGGGCCAAATCCATCGGTTCAAAGCGCGTTGATGTGCGACGCGACAACGCCCCCTGGTCACACATCAAGGTCGCCGGGACACGCAACGTGTACACGTACGGTCTTCTAATACCGTCCATCATCCCACTTTTTATGGTATCGCTCACAACGATTATTATTCTTGCAAAGTGGCTCATCATCGGTCGATACCGGGTAGGGGCCGCGCGTCGCGGCACGCCGTATTTTGTGCGCTGGTGGTTCGTCGATCGGCTCATCGACCAGTTCAGCTTGTGGGTCGGGATGTTTATCTACGACACGCTCTTCATAAATTTCTTCTACCTACTGATGGGCGCTCGGGTGTCTCCTCGGGCGAGAATCAAGGTTCTACTCCGGGAATTCGACCTCATCTCCGCTGGCTCGCACGCCACGTTGAGCGGTGCCGTCTTCGCACGCATGTTCGAACCAGACGGCGGCATGCGTTTTGCTCGCGTTATTTTCGAGCCGCACTCCGAAACCAAATCGCAGTCTGTCGTCATGCCGGGTTGCAAGATCGAGCATGGCGCCGTGCTCGATCATGGTTCGGCAACGATGGCCGGGATGCAGCTGGCAAGCGGCAGCTTGTATCAGTCGAATCCAGCACAGCTCGCGGGCATCGCGAACGTAGCAACGTCGTCTCCTCCGAGCACAGCGTCGTGGCTTTGGTTTGAGCTGGCAAAGGTCACGACGTTGCCTTGTTACCTTTACGCGTCCTTCTTTGCATCGAACGTTTTCTTGGAGTATACTTCGCGGCAGGTATTGACTTTTTCACACAACAACTTGACCTCTGCAGTTTGATTTTGCGGCAGGTAGACTGGTATGCGTGGCGGTTCCGGTATCGGGAGCTCGCCTACTTCGTCTTGGGCTACATCGCCGCGATGTTTGTCTCGGGCGGCGTCTGTCTGTTCTCGCGTGGTTGGTCGACTAAGGCGCCACTAATTGCAGGTCTCTGGTGTCGTTGTTGTTCTCCTCAAATGGATTCTCATTGGACGCCTGCATCCTGGATCGTCAGTGCGTCATGACTGGACGTGGCGCCTGCGGACGTGGTTCTTGGAGTGGATTTGGTATCGCATCGTGTTTGGATTTGGATCCCTGGTTTGGGACGAAACTGGTCTCGCCAGCACATTGTTGATGAAAGCCCTCGGAATGCGTGTTTGGTTTGTGCTTCAGTGTCGATATCAAACTTCGTTTTTGTTGGGACCGTGCTCGGTGGTGGTATCGTCGGCGCACACGGTGTTGTTGACGATTGTCGGAACAGGTTTACGGCAACCATTGTAACTTCAAGCTTTTTCTCGCCCGTAGAGGCGGATCTTATCGAGATCGGCGACGGCACGCACATTTCTACGTGCACGATCTCCTGCGAACCCACGACTGGCACATACAAGGAAGTCAAAATCGGAGCGCACAGTCGAGTCGGTCTCTGTTCTCGTCTCAACGCCGGAGTGGTCGTCGAACAGAACGCCGTCGTTGGCCACCAGAGTATTGTTCCTGCAGACCATGTTGTTCGTAGGGGTTCGACATTCTTTGCGTCGAACACCTTTTCGTCGCCCACCAAGGAGCCTGAAGACGAGCCTGCGGCGCATCGCACTATCAATTTCATAACAGCTTTCTTTGGTCAGTCTGTTCTGCGAGCCGTTTCCATATCTTTCCTTGGCTTTGTTGCCCTTGTCCCTGCGTATGAGGTAGCCGTGTTGGTCTTTTACGACATGGCTCACTTCTACAAATCAGACTATTACGAGGACGGTTTTCGTGTCCGCGGTGGTCGTATCCAAGTGTGGCGGCCACCAGTCGAGCGTACATCCGCGCTTCTACTCGTGGGCCCTATTGCGCTCATGGCCTATGCGTCCTGGGCTGTCTTCTTTCGCGCTTGGCAGCGGGTTGTGTTGCGCGACTGGAAGATCGGCGCCGACACGCCGTTTTTCTATCAAGTCTCATACATGGAATATCAGCAAACGACTAATGCAATCAACAGACACATCCTGGCGCTTCTTCGCGGCTCTCGTCTCGCCAACGTGTCCATCCGAGTTTTTTCTTACTTTTTTGTTTCCCTGTGGATCGCTCGATGCGCTGGTCTGTGAGAGTGTGTGTTCCTGTCCGTGTCCGAAAAGAGAAAAATGTCAACCCAGGTCTACCTGCGCTTCTTCGGGGCAAACGTTGCCCCAAGCGCCTTTCTGAACAGCTCAACTAGGATCTTCGAACCGCCGTTGCTAACAATTGGCCACGACGCCGTAGTCGATGACAGCGCATACAACATGGCGCACGTCCTCATGCATGGGCAACTGTTGTTCCGCGAGAAAAGGATCGGCCCTGAAGCAATTTTGCATCCACGTTCTATCACGTGGGCTGGCGATGTCGTGCCAGACGGCGTCATTCTCGGACCCATGGCCCAGCTCCCGAGTGGAGACACGGCTGATACTGTCTCCTCGAACTGCTATGCGCCGGGTACGTACCTCCAGGGCTGCCCAGCCCAAGACTACTCCAAGCTCCTCAATGATACTACCGCAAAGCAGCCACAGTCTCCGTGATCGCGACCATGGGCTGGCCGAGTGCACGAACGCCCCCAACACTCGCGAGCTCTCGCTCTATCGGAATCTTGCGTCCCCTAATACAACCTCCGTCACCATGCGCTTGCCTGGCCAGAGCGAGAATGTATGTGGAAGGGGTGATTATTAGGCGTGACCAGATCTAAGAATGCTCGTCCCCAGGTGCCCGAGGACCGCGCCTCTCTCCCATCGAAGGGGCAACACACTTAGGCTAGAGCTTATTACGTCGCGGTTGCGACAGGGTTGGTGGTGGGGAGCATCGAAGTGAGCTGCGATGACGCGTTCGGGGCGGGGATATCTCTTGTGACATGCTGGAAAGGCTGATTGCGCAAAAAGACTTTGGGCTGTCCGAACCCCATTGGACGCAGCGGGTCGACGGTCTAAGGCGGCACTTGCTGGAGTCAAACGACGGGTCGTAGGCGACCCACAGCCTTGTCTTCCCTGTGTCTCAGACGTTTCCAGCCACGTACACTACCGAACATGCCGTACCAAGCCGCTTTGCTTAACGTCTCCCCAAGGCAGCAATCCGTTCATAAGAAGCAGGCTATCGGCAAGTAACATCTTGGTTTTTGGCCAACGGGAACTTTGCCGAAATTAATCTTGGTTTGTTAATCTTGGTTTTATGTCGGCCGAAGGCCGTCTTGTCGTGGTCCAAGGTCTCTGGCTAGGGACCTTGGGTTTACATCGAAGGCCAACTTCTCGCGGCCGCGGGCATACGAGTAAACTCAAAGGATACAAGCAGAGCGGGCGTGGAAGGGGGGCAGCTCAGAGTGGTCGATCAGAGATTCGAGTGCAAAGGAATGCGGGGTGAGAGAGGGCGAGCTACTTACGGCACGATGGCGCCCAAGACGACGAGTGTCTGTGGAACGAGTTGAGAGGCGCAAACTTTATTTTTTTTTCCAGTACCCATTCATCTGCTTTTTATGACATACATGATCTTTTTTATCATATGTAGATCTCTCCTCATATGTCGACTCTTAGATTTAGTATGTACAGCTTTATATATATACGCATACTACGGCCGCCGCTTCCTGGCAGCCTGGGCGTCGACTGCGCTTATGGCGATAGCATCGCCAGCGTCGCGTCACAACGCAGACGCGTCACAACGCAGACGCGTGCGAGCATCTCGTTTGTCATCCTCGAGCTGGTTGTCATCCTCGAATTCATCTATCAGTTTCGCCGGTGGAGGTGCGAGCATTGTCATCTTTGGCTTCGGTCGTGGCTGGTGTCTCGCTAGGTATTTGCGCCGTTGCATTCCGCGTCCTTGCACCTCGTGGCGACCGCAGCCTGGTTGTCATCCCCTCGTATTCGTGTACCGTGCCATTTTCGCCGGTGGTGCCGACCACATTGTCGTCTTTGGTTTGAACGCCGCGACTCCCGGCGACCGCAGCCTCATGGATCCTCTTCGTGGCCATGCGGTTCGCGTTCTTCGCAGCCGTCGCAATCGCAGGGTCGTCGCCCGCCGCCCGCAAGGCGCGCTCTTCGCTTCGTGTCGCGGGCATGCGGTTCGCGTTCTTGTTCGCGTTCTTCGCGGCCGTCGCAATCGCAGGGTCTTCGGCTTTTGCGCGCGCGGCGCGCGGGCACGACTCTTTCTTCGGCTTCGGATTTTTCGGGTTTCCATCGTTCTGGGAATAGTTTTTTGGTCGTTATTGTCGTCAACGGCTAGCAGCTCTCAGACAAATATTGTGAACAGGATCTGCTTTAAGGTACAAGCCGGGCCTAGTCGGGGTCATCGCCGAGCCGCGGGGCAGGCGAAGAGAGGACGGGCGCCGCCCGTAGGTCGTACGCATGCTTGCCGCCGGACGTATGTGCGACGAAGTGTGACGTCCTGCTGGTCGCGGGGGGCCTGGGTGGGGCTGCCCGAGGCGGCGACATGGCTGAGGGCGGCGAGGGGACATCGCGCCCGGCCCAATGCGTTGGCGATTCCCCACTCGCGGTAGATGCGGCGAGCTCGGGCTGCCTTGGCCTCTGTGAAATGGGCACAGCAGCCACTTTCCACCCAGGTTCGCGCGGCGATGCGCTCTGCGCAAGTTTTGGCGAGGGCGTGGCATGCCGTACTGGCCTCACCGAAGGCACCAAAGACGAGGCCGGCGAAGGTGTCGTAGCTGCGTAGCCGCTGCTCAACAGGGTCCGAGAAGCCGGGCAGGGGCGCCGCGCCCGGCTGGGTGATGATGGCGTCGATGTCGCGAGCGTGAGCGAGGTACTCGGAGTGGACTTGCGCTGCGCGCCGATCGACAGGCGACGGGTGGGAGGGATGGAAGGCGTCAGCGGTATCGAGCGAACCCCGTGCGAGGGTTTTGAGGTCGTAGAGTTGATCTATGCTCATGGAGCGGCCTGGGAGACGGGGCGTCATCGTCATCGTTGCCTGTTGTTTGTTTGGTGAAGATCCATGGACTTGGGCACCTCCTCGATCTCATGCCATCCTACTTCGGGTGCCGGCTGGCCAAAGAATCCGCTGGCGTTCTCGTTGATGAGCTCGTCGATGGTCTGACGCTTCTCGGGCCCAAAGGTGACCACCAAACCTTGACGCAGAGCAGTAATGCGGTACCGGGAGCGGCGAGGTGGAATCTGGTCATCCGGACTGATCGGCCGCCCCGTCGAGCGAGTTGGGTAGACCATCAGCCATACGACCTTCCTTCCCAAGAGCGAACTGCAGGCGCTTGCGCTCCCGTTGCTCAGCTGCGGCGTCGGCGATCTCCTGGCCCTGGAGGTATTGGTCGACCTCCTCCGTGCTCACAGCCCGTGCCAGCGTTCTGCTCGGGCGGTCGAAGAGCCCCGAGCCATCAGCGTATCGTACAAAGAACTCGTCAGGCCAGTCGTGCTTCTCGCAGACGCGGTGTACGACGCCAAAGTCGAACCCGGTGACAGCGGCCAATGTGAAGTGGGGGCCGTAGAAGTCTTCGTCGAGCGCCAACCAGCGCCCCCTCGGGGCCAAGCGCCTGGTGCGTTGCCCGAGATCGTTGACGTCAATGTCGATGCCGACCGGCTCCGGTCCGGCCGGTGACGTCGAAGTCGATGCCGACCGGCTCCGGTCCAGCCAGTGCGTTCTCCACCGCAGCGGCCTCTTCGGCGGCGTCGATAACGTCGCTCATATCCATTCGAAGCCTCTGAGAACCTCCCGCGGACCGCGACGGGGCCTGGAGCAAGGGACCACGGAACAACGCGATAGCAACGGGTGGCCGTGCTAGGAGGTGCTTTTGGCCGTTAGAAAAGCCGGCTGCTATCGAGGTGCTCCCGAGCTGGGGCAGCTCCGCGGCTTCGCCGCACAGCATCTCTCGACCAATGAAAAGATTCGGATATGATATAAGATTTTGTGTACCGAAAATTAGTATACCCCGGGGCTGTACTCGATCGAAATGTGGTTCACATAAAAATGTTGACTTTGCTGAGACGGTGGGCGGATCTACACACTTCAACGTCGGCTGCTACGACGGGGATCTGTGCGGATCTTTGTCACTGTTTCCAGCTTACGATTCCCTTCACGGTTGTCAAGTCATAGTCAACATCACGAAAACGAGAAATGCGGCCGGCAGAAGCCGGTAACGTCCCACACGCACAGCTAGCGCATTCTTCTCCTTGCCTCGTCTCTTGCACCTCCCTCCGCCTGCAGAAGCAGAAGAAAACACAACAGCGCGACAGCTTTCTTGTTGGAGGAAAACCCGTCGTCACCGAAATGTAGCCGTCCAAAGTACCGCTGGTCTTCCTCGGCATCGCAGCGTTCGTAACGTCGTGCCCCTCGTCGGATCGCGATAGAATCAGCAGTGCGTCTTTTTACTGCAGTCCATGTCTGTTTTCGCACGCTCTGGGTGATTCCCTGTCAGGAGGCGGTTAACGTGCTGCTTCCGAACCCCTGAAGGCGCCGTTCTCCTCCCGGCTTTCTTTCCCGGGCGGGCGTATTATCCCGACACTGCTCCGGTGGAATGTACGGCCTCACGGCGTATTCCTCATCCTCCGCCCCGCCGACATCCTCGTCCAACACGAGCTGGTGTACAGCCACTGGAGCCGCTTCCGTCGTCGCCGCCGACGTCACGTAAAATCCCTCGACTCGCCGAAAGTGGTCGCGTCAAGTCACGTTAACGTCAATATCAACCTATAACGGCTGTTTGACGTCAACATTTTGACGACGCCTCTGTCAAGTTGCAGCCCTGGCTGGTATACCACGGCGGTACGAGCTTAGCGACGTCGTTAATATCGTAACGTCAAAAACGTTTTTTGAAGATTCTTGCCAGTGAAGATTATTAGGCGCGTCGACTGTAATCTCGTTTTGTCCAATTAGTAGTGTGGGTAACAAAGAGAACGTTACTCACCCCGACTATTCTAGAACGATCTTTTCTTCTGGCAATAAATTTCGCGCGCAATGGCCTCCTTGATCCCGAGCTTGTCGCCCTCGATAACTGTGTCTCTGTGTCTTCTCTGATATGACGTCGAGCAAGCCGCAGTGGTGGCGCCCTTTCAGCGAAGAACCGACTTGGCAGGCGCAGGCACGGAAGACGACAGCAGCGCTCGACAAGGAAACGTTCTTGACCTGGCTCGACGGCAACGGCGCCGAGGCTTCCAAGCTGTCGTTTGGCGGGGTCTGGGGACGTTCGGAGTTTTTGGCCAAGTGGCTTCTCGGGGACGTCGGCCTTGCAGCAGGCGATCGCGCACTCCTCGTCTACGCGCCCGGTCCCGAATTCTTCGTTGCTTTCATCGGGTGTCTTCGCGCAGGCGTCTTTGCGGTGCCGTCGTATCCACCCGATCCGGCTAACCTTCGACGCGGCCTCGAAAAGCTAGACCTCGTGAGCACCAGCTGCAGCGCAGAAGTGGGCCTCACCGACAACGTCGTGCACAAGCTTCGCGTGACGACGAGCATATGGCACGCGTGGCCAAGGATGCGTTGGCACAACACGGAAAACCTAGGCCAAGGCGACGACGATGCAAGTTCACCGCTGTTCCATCGGCTTGCGAGGTCACAAACGGATGCTTTTCGGTCGACAACTTTGTATCGCCGCTTTTTCTCGAGCGGGGAATCGGCGCCGCGACCGCGGGCTGGCTCCATGCCAGCGGTAGGCCAAGTCTCGACCAGCTCGAACTTCGACGAGGCGACGGGTCAGCCGGTTCTCGATGGCAAACACCACGACGTCGCGCGTAAGTCGCTCGTGGCTGCGCACGGTGAACAGCAAGAAAGTTTTGCCATCGACCAAGCCCCGCCCGACTCGATCGCCTTCCTTCAATTTACTTCTGGTTCCACGGGGTGCGTGCGTGCGTTGTCTTTTAAATTTTTAAGACTTACTTCTTCCGACCTCCCTTTGCGCCTCCGTAGGGATCCCAAGGGTGTGATGGTTGCGCACAGCAATATCTGGCACAACTTAAACGAAATCTACTTTGCTTGGTATCGCCACATGGCCGAAATACAATTCGGCAAGCCCGAGGCCGACCGATATTACGATCTTGCCTATCCTTCTCTGCGCGTCATCTACGTGTCGTGGGTGCCACAGGTAATAAGTGTCGTGTTCATATGTTTTCGGCGTCGTCTGTCTCACCACAAACTCCCGCAGTTTCACGACATGGGCTTGATGTTGATGTTCGTCGGACCGTTTCTCGCCGGCTACCACATGGTGAACTTCTCGCCGCTTTCTTTCCTGGCCAACCCCCTCATGTGGATGCGCGCCGTCTCGAAGTACCGTGCGCTCGGGACCTCGGCTCCGGACTTCGCGTACCATTTGAGTACGAAGCGTGCCGCGTCGGCCGACGACATCAGCGACATCGACCTGAGTAGTTTGGTCAACATGGGTTTCGGCTGCGGCCAGCGCTGCGTGCCGTCCGTCATTCGCGAGTTCGATGCATTTTTTTCAATGAACTGCAAGCTCCCCGATGACAAAAAATTCGTGCCTACCTACGGCCTGGCCGAACACGTCGAACGAACCAGCGTCCTTCCTCGATCGTGCGGTGGTGACACGTGCTGTGCGACACGCGTGGATGTGTGCCAGCACAAAATAAAATGTGGCTGAGACGTTTAGAATTGCGAGGTTGTTCACCAAATACTTATTTTTTCCTCCCTCAGGTCGCCACGTGTTGCGATTTGGACGGTCTCGTCACGTCGCGACAAAGGCCGGATCTTGCCTCGTGCGGCTCTGAATTCGTAATCGACGTTCACATCGTCGACGCGGAAACCCGGCGCGTGGTGCCCGAAAGCACGACCGGCGAGCTGTGGGTGGGCTCGGGTTCCGTCACGTTAGGTTATTGGGGAAAACCCGAGCTGAGCGACGACGTATTTTGTGCTCGTCTCGATCCTGACGACGGCAAGACCTACTTGAGGACCGGCGACGAAGTGAGACAAAAAAGTGGCTTGTGTTTTCGTTTTGTTTTAGTTGACGACAACCCTTCTTTCCCGCCGCAGGCATTCCCGAGGACGACACGGCTGATTGTCTCCTCGAACTGCATACGGGACATATCGTCGTTGGCGCCCAGGAATTACTACAGCGACCTCAATGATACTACCGCAAAGCAGCCACAGTCTCCGTGATCGCGACCATGGGTCTGATCGCGACCATATGGGCTGGCCGAGTGCACGAACGCCCACAACAGTCGCGAGCTCTCGCTCCGTCGGAATCTCGCGTCCCCAGTTTCCGTCACCATGCGCTTGCCTGGATAGAGCGGGAATGTAAGAGCGGTGCGAGAGAATCTGGAGGGGGTGTAAATGGATTATTACGCGCAACCGGACCTAAGAAGGCTTGTCTCAAGGTGCCCGATCACCCCTCGAGGGGGGAACACCCACTTAGGCTATAGAGCTTACGTGTGGTGGCAGGGGTTTGGTGGTGGAGCAGCATCGAAGTGAGCTGCGATGTGTCGCGTTCTGGGCGGGGTCTGTCTCTCGTGACATGCTGGCGCCTCGAGACTTGAAGGAAGCCCGACACGGTCCCTCTCATTATCAATTCTGCGGCTGTAGACGCCGGAATCGGTGAAAGGTTCGCCGAGAGCGCGCCGCCGTTGGAACGGAGCATGACGGACGCTCCACCGGCGGGCAGTGCGTATCGAAGTGCTGTCACAGCGTTGTCGGGCGAGCCGCGAGACCTTGCTCCAAGCGGCCCTGGAAGGTCGCGCGTACTATACCACACCTCGTCCCAACAACAAGGTAACGAGGTCAAGCGCGCCAAGGCCGTGAGACAGACAGAATCGCCATCAGGAGGTGTTTCGAGCACGGCACGTGGATGCGACCAACAACGTCGGACCCGGCCTGCGGCGAGTGATGCTTTCGCCGGAAATCTATGCGGACGCACATATACCAAGACGTAATAACCCAGGAGGGCCGCGTTGGCGAACGGCGGGACAACGATGCTGTTGAGCTTCACAGGACCACCAGTTTCCCCGCAGGCTTCAGACAAGTATCTCGACGAAGTGCATCGTCGCCGATGCTACCGCGTTAGTCGTAGTAGGGAAAATTCCCTTGGGGGAGCATGGTTTACGTACCCAGGGAGCATAAATTTTGTGTACCCCTATGGGAGGAAAGAAGTCTTGAAGCGGTGACGTCGCTCCTGGGGCACACGTGGCATGAGTTATCGCGTGTGGCCCGATGGCGCACGCGACACAAAAAAAACCCGACTAGAAAGAAGAAATCAGCGCTCAGCATGGCGGAGCGACCGCTGCGACCACTCAATGAGGTGTTTGCCGCTGCTTCTTTGAAGATGCTGACTGGGAAAGAGTGCGACGGAACGTCCTGTGTGCTCGAGATAAGGCTTGATACCCGTTCATCGGAACGGCCTTCCTTACTTTCCTAGTGATGTCATACCTCTCCCTCGAGAGAGAGAGGCGTATCTTGTTGCTATCATAAATCGATTCTCCATCCTCAAGTTGAGAGGGGCTTGGTGAGCGTGAACAAGTGGTGTGGCGAGCATAACCGACCCCGAGTCCGTGTTGGCCTCGTTCAGCGAGGTCTAGGGCGAGTCGGTGAGTCCCCCCTTTGTCACCCTAGGGTCGGGAGTGTTTTTCAGTGCCGCCATAAGCAGAGAGGGATTGCCGTTTTAGAAGGTCGCCTGCTGCTAAGAGGGGGGGGTCCTGCCGGTCTGTAAAGATCACTGCGCGAATCTTTAAACTACCCCGTAGTAATTTATTTAATTTGCGGCCCACAACAGTGTCTTTTGCTCAAGCGGGTTTGCGTTATCCCGGACGCCCAGGCGCGTGCGATACGATTGCTTAACCGGAATCGCCTCCTAAAACTCTCCCGCCCTGGCATCCCTCACGTCATCAGACACTCCCCCCCGGGTGGGTACCTCCGCCTTCCAGGCATCCATCACGTCTCCACCCCCAAAAAAAGCCCCGCAACGCCCGTGCCCTCGCTCGCGCCCCCGCTCTTGGCAGTCGACACATGAAAAAAACCTCCGACCCATGATCCCCTGCTAGTCAACAACGGAAGCTAGGGAAAAGCAGCTGGGGAGCTGCGCTGCGCAATCCAGGGAACCAGCGTTGCGGATGAAGCGCAAGGAGACGCCCAGCTGGAGCCGGCGTGTCTTGATGAAGCAATTTAGCGCGCCCTCGAGGAAACGGAAGTTCGTAATTTTTTTGCGGCCGTCGGCGACAGGACCAGCCGCGAGACGGGAGGTCTCGGACCACTTTTTAAAAGGTAGAGATGAATGCGTCCGCCAGGACATCTGGTGTGGCCATCTTTTTCGAGGGATCTATCTCTTGACAGCGAGTGGCACAAAGCATCGAACACGAGAGCTAAGCAGGTGGCTGGCAGCGTCCGAAGTCACCGCACGTCCGACTTTTGCCAGCAGTATTCGCGGGAGGGACCACGGCAGGCCGTCCGCAGTAGGTTGCGGCTTAAACGGAGTCTAAAACGCTCAGCACCTTCCGATCCCGATGCCGTCGTCGAGCGCTACCTTTCCAAGTAGATGATACCACGCACGCGGGGGTTTCGTTTCATTAGAAGGTTGCTGCGCGAACGATCGGCGGCGTACCAGCGACGCCGTGCTGAGTCTATCGGGCTGCGAATCGAGCATTCTTTTTGTCGAAAATGTGAAGTTCGGGCCTTCTCGAACAATAAACAACAACGTCCTTGGTCGCCCCAGTCGATCCCTTGCGAGCCAGGACGCCGACTCGCACCGCCCCTGATCGGATCGAATCGGACCGGTGAGCCCTCCGATGGCACGCGCTGTGGCGGTGGCCGATTTGAAGTCCCGTGGCATTCGTCCGGCAGTAGCTAAATTGTTCGTGCGAACGAGGCATCCGCGGCTGTTTGAGAATGCACCGAATGGTCGCGGCGGCAAGCGTTTGGGTTGACCGAAGCCAAAATGGGACGATTCCGAAAAGTGTGGTCCGAGTACGAGGCAGTGCTAAGTCGGAGCGCAGAGTCGTTGTTGTCTGCGCCCCGCTTTTGACCTCATCGAAGAACAATGCGGCGTCGTTCGTTCGTTCGTTCGTTCGTTCTCGCAAACCTGTTGTTCTTCGTACTCGACAATCGGAGCTTAACGGCGAGCATTGGTTTTGCAGTCTTCGTCGTCGTCGTCGTCGTCCCTGCGCTGTGTTGGTAGCACAGTGCCGACGAGGCTGAAAGCAAGGGGCATCCATCCTCGGCCACACGGAGGTACTGTCGCTCGACGTCGATTCGAACGACGGCCGAGAGAAAGACGAGCCAGAATGGGACCCATGCTCGTCTGTCTGGGTGCTCTCGGCCGAGTGCTGGGCAGCATAATGACTCTGGTGAAAGGAAAATGGGATTGAACCCTCCTCCGAATCCGAACGATAGCTAGAGCAGCAGACCAAGAAGCGGACATAATATTTGTTCGGATTTGTATAGAAAAAAAAGGAAGTCGTCCGTCCCACCCCCCAAACCCCGCCCTCTCCCCCCACCTAAAGCAAAAGCGCGCGCGCCGTTTTAGAGGAGGACGAGGCCGATGTCGCTGGGGTCCATGGGGGCCGTTCTCCAGTTGTAGAGGTAGTACTGGAGGTGGCCGTCGCCAATGCCGAATTTGAGCGGCTTGAGAAAGGAGTCGTTCTCCATGATGTCGAGGGCGTTAAAGACGTCCATGCCACAGTTTTTTGCACAAACGAGGGCGTCGCGCATGAGGTCGACGAGCGGCATAGACGTGGCGACGTTGTAGAAGGAATAGGCCGCCTTGAGGGTGTCGTGCTTGTCGTTTCCGATGACTGTCGAGGGTAAGTGATAGAAGCTGCAGATGTCGGTGACGACGTCGCCGGGGGCTAGCACAACAAAAGTGTCGACAACGTCGGGTCTCGGGAGGAAGGCGTGAACGAAGTCTTCGAGGTCGAATTCGGGATGCAGGTGGAACTTGGAGAGGTATTCGGACAGGAGAGAGTGGGCTGATTTGACGTGCTTGGGTTCCATCGGAACAAGATGCGAGGGAGATTGGGGAAGTTTGTAGAGTTTGATCGTTCTGGCCATCGTCATGCGGGGCGTGAGCCGCGAGAAGCCGATCTCTATCAGTTTTTTCGGCTCGAGGGACCGGTGCCAGTAGCGACACGAGGCGAGGGGCTTGGGCAGCACAACGCCCGCCGTATACACGGCCTGGAATATGCCGAGGAGGTTGACCCGTCTCGTGATTTCTCGGATGAGGACGGGAGCGAGTCGCTTCGATCTCAGTTTCTTGTGTACGCAGAGGTAGTTTATCTCGACCGTCTTCACGCGCTTTCCTCGCACGTTCATGGTCGCCGGCACGCCCGTGATGAATGCCATGAGCCGACCCCCCATCCTGACGCCGAGGTGGAATTCCGGACGGAAGTTTGGGGGGGTGAGAGCCCAAGTCAAAAAGTTCATCTTGTAGTCGAACCGGAACATCGCGTCGTCGTCTTCGACGTAGTTCTCGTTCAGGAGCGTGTAGATCTCGCGGAGCACCTCCTCGTCCTGCACGTCGAGCTCGGACCTGTGGTGCCAAGTCGTCATTCTCATCATCATCATCATCATCATCATAGTCGTCTACTTATACCATCTAAAACCCTCCGGCATGCGCAGCGGCTCCTGCCGCAACTCCTCCGCGGCCTTGTCGGCTTCGATCGCGCAGTTCGACCCATCCACGCGTTCGTCCAGTCTCGGCACGGGCTGCGTGTTCCAAAACTTGTGCACGGGCCTCTCGTCGCCATCGCTCATGTTTTAATGGTAGAACCCCCCCTCGGAAGAGATCCGTTGTCCGTTGAAACGAACGTTGTTATTATAATAAATGCGGTAATTTAAAAAGGGGATGGGCTCGACGATGATCGAGGCGCTAGACCTGTCGGTGCCTCGGGCAAAGAAAAAAATCGTTCCAAAATCTCCCAAGAGCGAGAGCGCCTCGTCGCCGCAGAGCACGCCGGTGGCGCCGCGGCTGGACGACCGGAAGCTGACGTGTCGGCGGACAAAGTTGAAGAGCCGTCGAGAAGCAAAGAGTCGCAAGGTGCAACGGCCCGAGAGAGCGACGACGGCGACGACGACGACGACGGCGGTTCCTCCCGTTCCGTCGCGTCGGCTCGAGCTGCGGGTCCACGCAGCCCCCGTGGAGGAAACGAAGGAGAAGACACCGCCGACCTTCCAACGGAACTGGTCCAAGGTCGACAAGGCGCGGCGCGCTGCGTCGATGCCCCCGCAGCGAACGTCGCATTTCGTGGTCGTCGACGACGAGGTCGGCAACCAAGACGCGCCGGTCTGCGGGATCGATCTCGGACCTTTCCTCTCCTGGTTGTCATGCATGCCTGCGATCCCGGAAGCCCAAGTCGATGAAGACGATAATAAAGCGGCGGCTCAAGAGGAGGACGACAGCCCCACCACCACCATCTACAGCCAGGGGTTGTTGTAATGTTAAGTTATTATTCCCGAAATTCTGATGATGCTGATGTTTGCGTGGGGGTTGGTGTTCGAATGCGGGTCGAGGGTCGCGGACCTCGCCTTCAGGAGGAACGGCGTGCCCGTGCAGTACGTGCACGTGCCGAAGACAGCGGGCACGACAATTCAGATGAGCCTCGAGACCAACCTCAAAACGAAAGCTCGATTTCTAGGGAGGTACGAACAGTTTTGGGTGACGGGTTGTGGCGAAACGTTCGAAATGGAACGGGGCGTGGTCTACGCCGGACACAAGCCGATCGGGGCGTGCGCCTGGAATGCGAATCTTCTGCGACCGTTGTATATCGTGTCGCTCCGCGACCCGTTTAGTCTTTTGATATCTCTCTACGATTACAAAGCCACCTACGCGGGCGCGACAAGGGACGAAGCGTTTCTGCGCGAGAACAGGCACATCCAGGACCGCGAAAAGAATAAAAATTTGCCGCCGACGAAATTTCTCGAAGATGCGGTCGCGAAAAACGACTCGAAGGTCGTCTCGGCCCTGTTGACGCAGTCCACCGCCCGGTGGCTGGTCCCGCGCGCGGACTGCGACAGGAGCATGGCGATGTGGAATTTGGTGTTCGGTTGCGACATCGTCGTCGACTCCGAACACCATTTCGAGACTTTTGTTCCGCAGCTCTTGTACCACGCGCCGTGGCTGTCGCCTTTCGTAGTTCCGAGGAAACAGTACAATGCCAGAAAGCGGGCGAGACAAGTGTTAAGCGACGGTGCCAAGGATAAGATAGTCGCCGACCACCCCAACTTCGGTTTCGACGCCATGCTCTATTCCGTCGGGAAGAAGGTCGCCGCGGCGAGGGGAGCTCTCGCAGCCGCGTGTGTCGAAATGCGGCCCCGAGGCGTCAACAACAACAACAACAACAACAACAACCATGCGGCGGATGAGTACGTCAAGCTCCCCGACTGCCACCCGCCGCGCCGCGCCTCCTGCGCGATCGACCTCGATGATGATGATGAGGCTTGTTTGAACACCACCACCTCCATGGTGGCGGTGGCGGGGGCGGTGGCGGGGGCGGTGGCGGGGGCGGTGCCCCCCCCCCCCAAAACCAAAAATTGTAGTACTAGGGCATGATGAAGACATGAAGAAGTTCGTCACTATCTTCCTCCCCCTCGCCGCCGCCGCCGCCTTTGGGTTTGCGCCGCTGAAACAGCAGCGGCCGCCGCGCGGGCGCGGCGCGACGCGGGAGGTGACGCAGGGGGAACTCCTGCGATTCGGTCTCCCGGCGCTCGCGCTCTGGGTGTCAGGGCCGTTGCTCACGCTCATCGACACGAGCGCCGTCGGCATCACATCCAAAGACTCCGCGCTCGACATCGCCGCGCTCGGCCCGGCAACCTCCCTCTGCGACGCCGCCGGCTACGTGTTCGCGTTCCTCAACGTGGCTGCAACAAACCTCCTCGCCTCGTCGACTACCCGAGAGGAAAGACTTAACGTCGCGGCTCGCGGCTTGGCCCTAGCCGCGTGGTGCGGCCTCGCCACCACGCTTTTGTTGCGGGTCTTTGGGCGCTGGGCCCTCGCGGTTTTCGTCGGCGCCGACGCTTCTGTGATCGAGAAAGCTGCGAGCTACGTCGACGCCAGAGCTTTGGGCATGAGCTTCTTGTTGGCGAGCAACGTCTTGACCGCCTGTCTCCTCGGCGCCAAGAACAGCATCGCGCCCCTGCGCGCGCAGTTCGCCTCCGCGAGCGCCAACGTCATCGGCGACTACGTGGCGGTCGCAGTGCTGGGACGCGGCGTCCGCGGCGCCGCGGAAGCCACGTTCGGAGCTCAAATCGTCTCGGCTCTCGTGCTCGCGCGCGCCGCGCGAAAAACGCTGGGGAAAGATTTTATTTTATGGCGTACGGCGCCCGCCGGCTACGCCGCCTTCGCGGCCCCCGTCTTGGTCCTCGTGATCTCTAAGATCGCGTCTTTCGGCGCGATGACTCACGCCGCGTCCGCGCTAGGGAGAGTCCCGCTCGCGGCCCACCAACTCTCCTTCACCTTCTACCTCCTCGCCTCCCTCGTCATGGAGGCCCTTGCCGCCCAGACGGCCCAGGCCTTCCTCCCGCCACTAAAGGGCACGCCTGCCTGCAAGGACGTGTCGTCGGCGATTTTTAACTTCGCCGCGATCGCCTCCGTATTCGTGAGCGCCGCGTGCTTCGCCTTCGCCTCCTTCGCCGCCCCCCTCTTCTCGAGCGACCCCGCCATCGCCGCGACCCTTTCGACCCTCGCGGCGCCCCTCTCCATCTCCGTCCTCCTCCACGCCGCCGTCGCGCACGGCGAAGGCGTCATGATCGCGCTCGGGGATCTCAAGGCCGTCGGCGCCGCCTACGCCCTATCGGCCCTCGTCTTTCCCCCAATCGCCCTCGCCGCCTCCCACCGCATCCTCTTCCCGAACCTCCTCCCCGACGGCGCCGCCATCTGGCGCTTCTTCGCGCTCTTCCAGCTCGCCCGCGCGATTACCTTCCAGTTCCGGGCGGCGACCCTCCTCCTTAACGACGACAACAATCCCCGGTAACTGTTATTATTACAACTACTACGAATATTCTTCGAGAGATAGAATGGGCGGGCGTGCACACCATGGCTTGCGTGCTGGTGGGGCACAACGACACCTTTAAAGCCAACCCCATTCGAATGACAGACAAGCGTTTGTTTGTTTGTTTGTTTGTTTGTTTGTTTGTTTGTTTGTTTGTTACAAGTGCAGGCCAGTAAGTTCGCCAGTAAGTTCACCTACTCCCAATCTCTAACCCCAGTAAGTTCACCTGGTCCCAGTAAGTTCACCTAGTCCCAATCTCTAACCCCAGTAAGTTCGGTGTAAGCCCACTCGTGCTCACATCCACTCACCCCACTCTCCTTCGAGCTCGTCGCTCTCACCTCCGCCAATCTAAGCTGCTTTGATCCGCACACGCCGCTAGCCTTTGCGTTCACTCTAAAAACCCCAGTAAGTTCACTTGGTCCCAGTAAGTTCACCTGGTCACTAAGTTCACCTAGTCCCAATCTCAAACCCCAGTAAGTTCACCTGGTCCCAGTAAGTTCACTTACAGTGCGCGTGTAGACGCCGGGAGGGGGCTTATAGGTATTGCGTAGCACGTGTGGGGTAGGGTGGAGTCGTCGACTCAGAAGAGCATATCCCCGGGGTTGCCGATCGACAGAGAGCCACGTAGAGCTGGACGTGGCAGAAGACGGGCTTGGGAAAGAGGACGCGGACCTCGCGGGGCGTCTGGCCCTGGCTCTTGGTGATCGTTTGGCGTCGGCGGGCCTTACGGGATACAGGTTGGAGGAGCCTCGGTGACACGACACGATCGATCATGTATCTGGTACCGTTGCAGTGGCCGTGCGACGGGTCGAGGTTGCGAAGACCTTAAGCTCGCGCTCAAAGTCAGCATGCCGTTGGTTGTCAGGGAGTCGAAAACTCGACTGTAAAGAGCGAGGCGTCGTCTTCCGACCCAACCTAGTCTGCCTAAAAGAACTCCGACGCCTCGTCTCCGGGAAAAAAAGGCCGCGGTCATGCGCGCGTTGTCAGCATCGACAACATCGATTCGACGGGGCGTGAGAATGGCGCGCTGAAAGAGCCGCCGCCGCGGGTCGTGGAAATAGTCTGCGAGGTCGCCGTAGACGGCTTGGTGGATCACTGTCTGGCTCTCGCGCCTACCTGATCCTTACCCTAAATCGAGGGAGAGACAAACAGACAGACAAACAAACAGACAAACATCTGTCGATTAGTAGTTAGGACAAGAGCGATATATCTAGTAGTAGTAGTAGTAGTAGTAGTATGAAACGGACCGATTGATGGATGAGCCCCTCGACCGCCGCCAGGTCAAGGCGATGGCGGCCGATTGATGGATGAGCCCCTCGACCGCCGCCAGGTCAAGGCGATGGCGGCCGACATACTAAAAAATGCGCCACCCACGGAGCCGGCGCGCATTTCCCCGGTGCCTCCTGCGGCTGCGGCTGCGGCGGCGCCCCCCAAGGACAAACTCCGCGCCACAGCCTGCACCCTCGTCCTTTCCGACTTTGGGGTGACCCCCGAGCGCGTGCAGCTCGGGTTGGGGTCGTGCGTATCCTTCGTCGCGTCGATAGCCGACCACGGCTCGGTGGAGTACAACCTCGCGTGCCGAATCGGCGACAGAATCTTCTTCGAATCGCCGCCGCTGACGCCGGGCGCGCGTTGCCACCGCGTCGTCGACGAGCTCGGCGAAATTCGAGTCGTTGACTCGAATTTTCCCGAGCTCGAGGCGCGCATCGAGGTCGTTGCCGTCGTTGGGTCGACGAGAGATTTGAGGGCCCGCGTCGAGGCGTTGAGAGACGAGGAGAGACGCGCGGAGGACGCGGAGCGCCGCCGCGAGCGAGAGCGCGACGCCGAGCGCTTGGCAGCCCGCGAGGCCAAGGAGCGGGCGCTGGTCGCGGCGAACGAAGGCGCCGCGCGGCGCCAACTCGAACTCGAAGCCTCGAATCCGGCGTTGCGCAGAGAGAACCAAGCGGCCAGAGCGAGGGCCGTCAAAGAGTCTGTCGAGCGAATGCGCAGACCGCGAACCACTCGACTGCTGGTGTCGTCCGACGAGGCGCGTCGGGCCCACAAATTCAAAAACCTCCGAGCCATGCTCGCCGAGGCTCCCCGTCTTAGTAGCTAGCCCTTGTCGAATGTAAACATGTCAATACATGTTTCTTGTGCGATGTGTGCCGACGACGCTCTAACTCCGGTGTGGATGCGAAGTAGTGACACATTCCGGACGAAGCACGACACCTTGCAGCAGCAATAAATAAATAAGTAAATGGGGCAGAAGCAGGACTGCTGCTTGAAGATGAGTAATGAGCCCTTCGAAGCATTGCCGCGATCGTCTTGGTAGCATCCTGGTGCTATTCATTCCGGATTCTTCTCCGGTTTTTTTGAAGTGGGTCGGTGTCTCAAAATCGAGGTGAATCCTGAGAATAGCGTCGAGGTTCCCTTTGATGTCGAACGGTTTCTACGTTGGATTTACCATCCTGTTTTGCAGAGCATTCGACATCTGTGGCAGGCAAGTAGAAGATCAGTGCCGCCAACATATCTTCTCAGCGAGCTTTGCGCCTCAGCTTGTGTGTTGCATTGTAGCGTTCGAGTTCGAACGCGCATTGCATTGCATTGCATTGCATTGCATTGCATTGCATTGCATTGCATTGCATTGCATTGCGAGGAAGAGTGACGGATCCTGTGGTTGGTTGGCTTTGACGGTGTATGTCCAGCGTGGTGGTCGCAGCACTATCTGTCTTAGCTTCCTGGCATGCAAGACGGTGCGTGCTCATTTGGCGCGAGCCACGTCAGCATTTTCGTTTGGTTCAAGTTCATCACGCGCCGGAGGTTGATGATGTGGTCGTTTTGCGAGCTCATCTCATCTCATCTCATCTCATCTCATCAGCGATCAACCGGAGCTGATCGCCGCGGCCGTTGGGGGGGGAGTTTTAGTTTGATAGGCCAAGAGCGTCGCCATTGCTCATCAAGCTGCTGCGCGAGATCGTAGTGTTGCTTGCTTCTGGGTGAGGACGAGGCGTGTTGATCCTAAGGTGCTTGGGTTTGCAGCAGCAGCAGACGAGGCACGTTCCACGTCGGAGCGGACCGATCAAACTTGTTCGCGACGCTCGCGCAACGGTGACTAAAAGTCATCGCGGGTAGTCTCGCATTTGAAGCTGCCGTTGCTACTTGAGCAGCCTCCTCGGCCTCCTCTTCGTATTGATTTTCTTGCGAAGCGGCTGTTTTGATGGGCCGGATCGACGTATTCGGTGGCTCGTTTTTGAACCTCGACCAGAAGTTGTGCAGATTGCTGAGGGTTTACTACGGCCCGCCCGAGAGCGCTGTCGATGAGTGATTGCACTCTTGGTACAGCGAAGAGCGCTCGCGGAACACGACGACGAGAACTTCTCTCAAGAGGACCCCAACTTGAATCCTTACCCGTTATAGGATTACGGGAATCGGTGAGTAGAGTTACGATGCGCACGCAAGTTGGTCGTCGTCGCAAAGAAGCGGCGAAATGGCAGCAAATCGAGTGGGGGAAGATGATGATGAGGGCTGACCGCGATACGATCGTGTTGCTTTTCGCAGCCGAAGGCGACCGACTGAGCGGCCGAAACCTTGTCACTGCTGCGCACCGCGTCGCCAAGCTGGGTGGAGATCCGCGAAAATTTGCGAGCGCGTGCGCCCGGAGAGTTCGCGAGTTGAACGCGCAGAGTTTGGCCAATCTTTCGTGGGCGTTGGTGAAAGGGCGGGTCAAGGACCCTCGCCTCTTCGAGGCGATCGCCGAGGCCGCGAATGCGCGGCTCGACGAGTTCAAAGCGCGCGAACTCGCTACTATTGCCTGGGCCTTCGCGAGAGCCGGGGTCGTCCGGGCGCCGCATTTGTTCGGGGCGATCGCGACCCGACTCGGAGGAGGAGACTTCAGTCCGAGGGATCTGGCAAACGTAGCCTGGGCCTTTGCGAAAGCCGGAGAGCGCGGACTCTTGGACGCGATCGCGGCCGAGGCGTTGATGCAATTGGAAGACTTCAACGCTCAAGACCTCGCCAACACGGCCTGGGCGTTCGCGACCGCGCGCGTCGAGGCGCCCCGACTGTTCGAAGGCATCGCCGAGGCGGCGCGACCGCGGCTGGACGCGTTCAACGCTCAAGCTCTCGCGAACACGGCCTGGGCGTTTGCTAAGAGTGGCACCGAGGCCCCTCATCTGTTCGACGCGATCGCCGATGCGGCGTTCTCGCGGCTGCGCGAGTTCAGCGGTCAGGCCCTCGCCAACACGGCCTGGGCTTTTGCGACGGCAGGGATTGAGGCGCCTCGCCTCTGGGGCGCGATCGCGGAAGAGGGATCGCGTTTTCAAAGCGACTTGGACGCTTTGAATCTCGCCAACATGGCCTGGGCCTTCGCCACGAAAGGCCTCGACGCGCCTCGACTCTTCGACGAGCTCGCTGCCGCAGCTCTTCGACGGATGGACGAGTTCAACGTGCAGCACCTCCTCGCCAACACGGCGTGGGCCTTTGCAAAGATCGAGAGAGCGCGACGACGAGACCTCTTCGACGCGATCGCCGACGAGTTTTGTCTCAAAATTGAGCATCAGTTCAATGCGCAAGCCGTCGCCAACACGGCATGGGCCTTTGCGAAGGCGGGGATTCCCGCACCGCGGCTCTTCGCCGCGATTGCAGAAGCGGCTCGGCCGCGATTGTTGTTGGCGGGCGAGTCGTTCTCGTCGCGGGGGCTAGCCAATTTAGCGTGGGCCTTTGCCAAGGCGGGGGTCCCCGCACCTCGGCTCTTTGCCGCCATCGCCGCGTCCTGGCTCGATGATGTTGTTGGTGTGGGATCCATTCATGCCGCCTCGCAGCAGCACCTCAGCAACATCGCCTGGGCCTTCGCGACGGCGGGCGTCGACGCGCCTCGTCTCTTCGACTCCGTCGGCGCCGCCGCTCGGTCGCGCATCGGCGAATTTCAGTCTCAGGAACTTGCGAACCTCGCGTGGGCTTTCGCGACGTCCGCGGCGCCCGGACTCCACCTCCTCTTCGAGGCGATCGCCGCGGAGACCTTGGAGCGACGGGGCCACGAAGACTGCGAAGCGCGAGAGCTCGCCAACGCGGCGTGGGCCTTCGCGAAGGCGGGCGTACACTCTCAGCTCTTCTTCGCGGAGATCGCCGACGCGGCGTTGTCAAGACTGGACGACTTCAATGGACAAAACCTCGTCAACACGGCGTGGGCCTTTGCGACGGCGGGTATCCGCGCGCCTCGCCTCTTCGACGCGATCGCGAAGACGGCCGCGGCTCGACTTGATAAAGCAGATTTTTTTCGTGCGGAAGGCCTCGCAAATTTGGCGTGGGCCTTTGCCAAGGTGGGAGTCCCCGCACCGCGGCTCTTCGACGCGATCGCTCTTCAGACGCGGTTGAGGGAGTTGAGCGCGCGAGACTTCGCGACGGCTCGCGGGCGTTCGCGTGCGCCGACTGGAACAAGGACGCCTCCTTCTTTAGCGAGATCGCTTTGATGATGACAGACCCGAACGCCCTCGACGAACGTAGTCTGTCGCAGCTCGACCTCGTTTTGCTCTACGTTCAACTCGAGTGGCCCAATTGCCTCCCGCAGCCGTCGCGCCATCCTCGGCGGCGACGACGACGACTTCAGACTGATCCAACGCCGTCGCAGCTCCAACGCGACGTTGCGACTGCGCTCGAACGGGTGGGCTGGACACACGTCTTCGAGCACACGACGACAGAAGGATTGTCGCTCGACATGGCACAACCCGACGCGAAGCGTGGTGTAGAGGTCGACGGCCCGTTCCATTTCCTAAAGGGAACGGAATTCGAAAACGGGCCTACGCGCTTCAAGTCGAGGTTGCTAAGGAGGCTCGGCTGGGATGTCGCACGCGTGCCGTACTTCGAATGGAACGCTCTAAAAACCCCCTCGGACCAGGACTCCTATCTCCGGTCCAAACTTCACTTTTTGTGATGATAGCAATTAATTAATTAATTAATTAATTAATTAATTAATTGCCTCTCATTATGTATGCTAAAGTAGTTAAGTTCGTACTGGACGGCGGCTCTTCTTCGGTGGTCCTACTTTTCGAGAGCGTTGTACTTTTGACCGACTCCAAATTTGAACACTATGCGCTACTGCCTTGAATGCAGTAGCAGTACGCGGCGAGATAAAATGTATTATAGATAGATGACTCGGTTCGTAGTAGAGTATGAACAACTAACTCACTCACTCTGGAACGGACGGCGCCCAGGCTGCCGCCGTCAATTCGATGTAGAGTGGGCTCCTCGTGCATCACGTCCTGGATATCGACTTTGAAAGCACGATGTGCACGGGGCGTCAAGCGAGCTGCTGTGATGAGGAAGGAAGTGAGGTGGGTGTGTGTCCCCCTCCGAGAAGGGCGAAAGTATATACGAGCAGCCATTGTTTTTCAAGAGCTGACGTCAGGGGGTGCCTATTGTTGTAACAGTGGGCTCGTCCCTTTGAGTTTGTCCGGTTGTCGACAGGAAGATCGATTCTTCTTCGACGCTGCTTCGGCCCCAATCGACGGACCGGACCCTGTTCTCGGTGTCCTTTGCCGTAGCGTGATGACACCGTAACTATTTTACCGAGCAGTCGTCTGCTCTGATAGCTACTGTTGCTGCGAGCAGCCGTTTTGTCGATTCGCACCACCAGCAGCAGTAGTAATGGACAGGCCGCTTTTACTGCCGATCCCAGCGTGGCGTGTCGTCAGCAACCATCACGCCCCCTAGAACTTCGCTCAGAATATTATGACGCGCACCCTGGCGGCCTCAGCATATGTTTCAACGGGCGCCATCATCATGGGCCGCCCTGCTCGATGATGATGATGATGATGAGGGAGTTCATCACGTTTCGGCGCCCTCTGCGACATCTCTCGCAACGGGGGGGTAGTTTCCTTCCGATGTCAAGGAATCCTGACGCCAGACATCGAGATCCATTTTCGCGTGAATGAAAGAAACCTTGACGACGCCGCCCGTGGCGGACACAACAAACAAACATGGCGACGCGCCATATGTATTTACACAATATCGGGGGTAACGGGGACATCATCATCATCATCATCATCATCATCATCATCGGTTTCTCTGTCGCCGTCGTCGGTAAGGTTAGCTTTAGGTCGCTTGTAGAGCGCCGGATAGGCGGACTCGAAGAGAGGGGTCTTGTTGTCGTTGTGGGGGGCGACGGGGTCGAGGGGGGGCTGGATGCAGGATTCCAAGGTGACGACCCAGGATCGGCTGCGTATTCGTCGTTCGAGGACACTCTGGGCGATGACGTGGTGGCGAAGGGTGGCGACGATGTGGTTGGCCCAGGAGTCGAGGGGAAAAGTAGTTTGATGGGGGTGTTTGTTTTTGAAGCGCTGGAACGGCTGGCCGACGAGGTGGGCGAGCTCGTCGGTGGCGTAGAGGGCCCAGGCGCAGGTCCCGGCGACGAAGCCCGCCGTGATTGGGTGGAAGCAATACTCCGAAGGCCACGAGCACAGGAGTGCCGCGGGCAACGTCGCGAGCCATAAGAGGAGGAAACGCCGCACGTGGAGGGCGTAGGACCGCGGGGGGGAGGAGGTCTTGATGGTGTCTAGGACCCCGCAGGCGTGGGCGGCGTCGGCGAGGTGAGCGTCGATGGTAGACCACAAAGCTAGACGACCGCCGCGACCGTCGTCGGACGCTCTTATCGGACGGCCCAGCACGCCGAGCGCCGCGAAAAGGGAGTGGGAGTACGGCACAGCAAAGAGGTCGTGGGCCTGGACCATTTCGTCGATTTCGGTTGCTGTCAAAATCGATTCAAAGGCTGAGGCCTCTTCTGCGTCTTTCAGACCCTGCGCCACCGCGACCGGCAACGCGATCGCGTGTCGCACGATAGCCCGGTACAGTCGTCTATCGAAGGCGTTATCCGAGTCGTTCAAGTAGGCCGCCTTCCGCGCGGCCGCGACCAGGGCGTCTCTTAGGTTACCAAAGGACTCTGTCGCCCGCCAGTACCTTCCGTACGCCTGATTCGTCCGGAACGCGAGAAGCAGCCCGAGCACGCCTCCGAGGAGGCCGTGGATGAGGGTTCCCACCCCCCCAAAGTACGACTTGAGGACCCGGCGTCCGAGAGCTTCGAAACGGTGCCCGGCGAAGGTCAAGAACGCTGCCCACACGGCATGGGCCGTCGCTTCGGGTATCACGCGAACGCTGATACCCCACGGGTCCTTCTCGGTCACCGCTGGTGCAACCCACGGCTCGTCCTGGACCTCGTCGAGAGGAACCAATGCCTCGACCTTGTTGCGACGCGCGGGGACCCTTCCCGGCTGCGGGCAAAACGCCGCGACGATGGGCACCAACAACACCAACATTACGTCATCTCTCCTTCAACTTCAATCATCAGTGTGTGGAAGCTGGGTTTTATTATTATTAGGCTTATTACAAGTGCAGGCCAGTAAGTTCACCTAGTCCCAATCTCTAACCCCAGTAAATTCGGCGTAAACCCAATCTCTAACCCCAGTAAGTTCGGCGTAAACCCACACTCACCCCACTCTCCTGCGAGCTCGTCGCTCTCACCCCCGCCAATCAAAGCTGCTTTGATCCGCACACGCCGCTAAGCTTTGAGTTTACTCTAAAAGCCCCAGTAAGTTCACACTTGGTCTCAGTAAGTTCACCTGGTCACTAAGTTCTTCTAGTCCCAATCTCTAACCTCAGTAAGTTCACCTGGTTCCAGTAAGTTCACCTGGTCCCAGTAAGTTTACCTATAGTGCGCGTGTAGACGCTGGGAGGGGGCTTATCAGTATTGCGCAGCACGTGTGGAGTAGGGTGGAGTCGTCGACCAAGAAGAGGATATCCTCGGGGTTGCCGATCGACAGAGAGCCACGTAGAGCTGGACGTGGCAGAAGACGGGCTTCGCCAAGAGGATGCCGACCTCGCGGGGCGTCTGGCCCTGGCTCTTGGTGATCGTTTGGCGTCGGCGGGCCTTAAGGGATACAGGCTGGAGGAGCCTCGGTGACAACGACACGATCGATCATGTATCTGGTACCGTTGCAGTGGCCGTGCGACGGGTCGAGGTTGCGAAGACTTTGAGCTCGCGATCAAAGTCAGCATGCCGTTGGTTGTCAGGGAGTTCAAAACTCGACTCTTGAGAGCGAGGCGTCGTCTTCCGACCCAGCCTAGTCAGCCGAAAAGAACTCCGACGCCTCGTCTCCGGGAAAAAAAGGCCGCGGTCATGCGCGCGTTGTCAGCATCGACAACATCGTTTCGACGGGGCGTGAGAATGGCGCGCTGAAAGAGCCGCCGCGGGTCGTGGAAATAGTCTGCGAGGTCGCCGTAGACGGCTTGGAGGATCACTGTCTGCCTCTCGTGCCTACCTGATCCTTACTCTCGCACCTACCTGATCCTTACCCTAAGTCGAGGGACAAACAAACAGACAGACAGACAGACAGACAGACAAACATCTGTCGATTAGTAGTTAAGATCTGGCGAAAGAAAAGACGGAACCACGGAAGACACGCTATGCCCTGAAGACGCGCGGTACATCATCCCTATCAGGTCGTGAGTTTGAACCACGCGTCGTCATCCGAACGGGCATATCATATCGCAAAACGCGCGAGTACCACGAGATGATGATGTAAGCAGCAGCTCCGAAATCGCTACGCGCGCCTGTGGTGGTCAGCGTTGGGCATGATGGTGATTCGGAAGAACTCTGGGCGGCGATAGACAACAGCGACGCGCGTGAGTGGCGACAATTTCCGCGCAGCAGCAGCAGCAGCAGCAGCAGCCTGGTAATCATTTGTTTTGCGTGCGTCACGGGGAACGCGTCGCGACGACGACGTACGTTGGCCTTAAAAAATCGACGTCCAGACGACAACTCGCGGCAGCCTCGCCTGGAGGCTACGGGAGAGAAAGTTCAGTCGAGCACACCCAATCAGTCAATGAGACGGACATTGGCGAGTCTTTAGAGCCAGACGTAATGACACCGCGCGCGAGCGCCGTTGGTCATCACACCGACTACGCGCCGTGCTCAAGGCCATCATCATCAGCAAGATGCTGGAGGGACTCGACTCGAGTTGGGGGTTCGCGGTGGCCTCGCAGTACTCATGCGAGGTCATCGCACGAATCGAAATGCGACGACGAGAAGTGCGGATTGACGAAGTGCGCAACCTCTTTGAACCCAACTATATAGCGGCGTGATGATGTATCATGCAGGCACTACTAGCTGCGCGAGGCCGGAATTTTTTGTATGCGCGCCTTAGGTATTATCGTCAGAGTGGTTATATTCGAGGGGAAAGATCACGAAAGGACCGACCAGGTGCGGCATATGTCTAGATGATGTCCCAGCGCGATCATATTGAACAGAGCGCGGCCGCCACGCGCATTGAGAAGCAGATTTATTTATTTATTAAACAAACCACAGAGTCGTCGTAGAAGAAAAGAAGCAAATCGTACGGAAGAATGCGAAGCGGCAGCCTTCGGGGTGAAGGAAGTGGCATTATTAGTCAGCGCAAAAATGAGGGCGGGACACGCGTCTACCGCATCTCAAGCCGAAGCAACCAACCAACCCCAAAGCCGAGGCCCGGCGTAATGTGCACAAGCGGAAGGAAGGAAGGGCGGAATGAATGCACGCGGATTGTTTATTTATTTTTGAACGAAGGGAGGACCACAAGGGGGGTTTGGTTTGCAGGTGTAGGGCGCAAAGGAGGAGCCGAGATAAGGGGCAGTAAAGATCAGGCGGTCGGGGCGTCGTCGTCGTCCATACCATTGCCATTGCCATTGCCATTGCCATTGCCATTGCCATCGTCGTCATCCTCCTCCTCGTCGTCGTCGTCGTCGTCGTCGTCGTCGTCGTCGACGATTTCGTTGAACATGAAGT
Source organism: Chrysophaeum taylorii (assembly GCA_029834535.1). Classification (NCBI taxonomy): domain Eukaryota; class Pelagophyceae; order Pelagomonadales; family Pelagomonadaceae; genus Chrysophaeum; species Chrysophaeum taylorii. The sequence continues at coordinate 64,082 of JAQMWT010000551.1, read as the reverse complement.
CCTTTTGGTATTCCATGAGGAACTGCGTGGACCTCTTGAGGTCGACGAAGAGCGAGTAGCATCGTTTGATGTCGTCGATCGAGACGGTGGAAGCTTTGCGCTTCTGTGCGACGATAGAGGCAGTCATGATCATCTGAATGCCGTAACGCATAGAAGTCTCGAGCGCAATCCTCGTGAGCAGCTCGACGGCATCGTCGGCGAGCTCGACGTCCTCTTCCTCGGCTCGGATCTGCAGAATACGCTTGACCTCGTTCTGCTTGTAGGGCTCGGTCATGATGATCATGAGACGGTCGAGGAGATCAATAGGTATGCCGTGAGGCGACTTGTATTGCGTGCCCCTAATCTTGGCGATGCCCCGGTTCGTAGCGATAATTAACACTGGTGCGAGCTCTGATTCGAGGGCACGGTTGAGCCAGGAGAAGCACTCGATGTCGAGCATGTGGACCTCGTCGATAAACAAGACCCCGGGCACGATGGTGGCCTTACCTTCTTCTTTCCATTCGGCGACTTTGCTGTCGATCTGTTCCCTTATTTCTGCCTTGATCTCGCCCGTGTCGCCCGTGAACAGAGCCAAAAACCCCTGGGTCCGCGAGTTGATCACGTCGATCTCGTGCAAGGAGACAGTGTGAACAACCTCCTTGCGCTTCTGGAGCTCGCCTTCGGGACACTGCACGAACCGGACCGTCGGTCCCATCGCGTCGTAATCCCTCGATCGCGTGAACGACCTGCCGAGCTTTGATATCTTGTGCGAGGCCTTGTCGATCGAAATCACGTCCCCCGCGCTGATCTTCTCGCGTTGCATCGCTTCGATCATCCTCGCCCCCAGATCGTACACCGTCTCCATCTCGGTCGTGCACAACGTCACTCGACCAGTCTTCTCGGACGACGCCTCGCCGGCCGCGGGCGTGTCGATCTGGATCTCGACCACCTCTCCCTCGATAATATCCGTCTCCTCCATGATACGCACTCCGATCGACCGCCGGAACGCCTGCGTGAGCGCTTCGGTCTTGGACATTTCGAGCGAAAAAATTTCAGAACCAGCGATGGAAGTAAACGGTGTGTCTTCCCCCAATGCTTGCGCGATACCCATCGCGATCGCCGTCTTCCCGGTTCCGGGTTGACCCGCCAGCAAAATCGCGCGCCCGGCGATGTTCCCGGCCTCGATCATCTTCAGCACCACCCCCGCCGCGCGACGCGCCTTGTGTTGCCCAACCATCCCCTGGCTCACTTCGCGGGGCTCCAAGGCATCGTCGAGACCGAGCCCCCGAATGTGAGAGTGGGCCCCGATCCGCTCGATCCGCGTAACCTCCCGCACCTCGGACCCCGGTACCGTAACGTCGCCCATCCCCTTCGCTTAGCGTTACGCACCGGTACCACCTGTGCCGGGAACCGACGCTTGCTTCAAACTGGAGGTAGGGCACCCACCAGGCGTCTTTGTACTGCAAAAATGTCTGGTGGTGCACCAAGGATGTGTGTGGTAGGAGGGAAGTGCCTAACGGGCGGAGATATTTATGTATGCGGGACCTAGTCGGGCCGGCGAAGAGAGGACAAAGGGTCCCGCCTTGGTAGGAGGTACGCATGCGGACGCATGTGCGACGAAGGGTGACGTCCTGCTGGGATCGGGCGGCCAGCACACATCGCCGAGGTAGGCGAAGAGAGGACCTCCCGCCCGCAGGTCGTACGCATGCTCTACCGCCGGGCGTATGTGCGACGACGACGTCGGTATCAGCTGGGTTGCCCGAGGGGGGGACTTGGCGGGATTACGCCGGCACGCGTCGTTCCCCCCGCTCGCGGGAGATGCGGAGAGCGAATATGGGGGACCGCCTTAGCAGCCTCGGTGTGTGTGATCAAAGTTGGCACAACAACTTTGATGATACATTTGTGCGATTCGCGCGCGGCACCGCACGAATCAGGGAAAGTACTGTTGTTTTAATCGGCCGAACAGGAATGGCTTCTTCAACTCGCAACAAAAAAAACAGGTATCCTTGCTACCCGATCTACGATCCTCCGATCAATGTAGACTAAAGGGGCCCTCCATCCAATCCACAATTACCCCTGTCGACCGGACAGCGCCTACGTTCGTCGCGCTAGCGACCTCAAGAACATCATCGCGCAGCCCGGTACCCCCGTCGAGCAACGCCCACACAGCCATTTTTTTCACCGCCGTGGGCGAGGCCAGCGCGGCGCACCACAGAGCAACGACGTTGCTGTGCCAACGAAGACGGCCATGTTCCGCCGCGTCTACCACGAGACGCGGAAGGCCTTGCACTTCTTGGCTCGACGTGTATCAGCCCTTGTCCACCCCCCCCCCCCCACCTGAGGACAAAATAATTTCCTCATTGCGCGACGAAATATTAGTTAGTAGTAAACCTTACCCGCCAAAAAAGAATTCCTCCTTCTTCAAGTCGGGTTTTGGTGATGCTGACGATCTTTTTTCAAATACAACACGCACCGTGTACGTCGTCGTCGCGTTGCTGGTAATAAATAAATAAGAATAAGAAGCCCGTCGGCACTTCCTTCCTTCTTTTAATAAGCGAATAAGGTAGCGGAGTGGTGCAGGGGGGGTTGCAAGTAGTAGTAAAGTGCACAGGCGCGGTGTGGGATTTCACTGGAGCATGCAACACGACTGGTGCGGCGGGGTAAAGTTCGTGGGCACCAAAGGAGGAGTGTTGGCCTTGGGAGTCTCGATCGCCGCCCAGAGGAGGTCGCCGGCGTCGTCTGTTTCGACTTGCATCGGGAGGTTCGTCGGATCGAAGCCGACGGAGCCGAGGAAGTCCCCAAAGGCACGGTATGATTCCTGAGCGAGGCGCTGGAGCTCGGATTTTTCGAGGTCCTCGATGCCGCGGACGCCCTTGCCCGGCTTTATGGCGGTCAGCACGTTGTGCCGTCCAGCGGCGAGCAAAACGGTGTCAATAACGATGCCGATCTCGTTCGCGTACCGGCTGATGACCTCGACGGCGTCCTCATCAGGTCGGGCGACGGACGTAAGGGTGGGTGGTACGTTGTCGGTGCCGCCCCGCGACGTTTTCAGGTAAGCGGCAGACAGCTTGATGATGAGCCCGAATCGCTCCCAGAAGTCGAGAATGTTCTTTACGCGATCTTTTATGACGACGAACTGGAGGCCAGGGTCGCCGCCGTACGTAACGCAGCGTCCTGTCTTCTCGCACACGAAGACGATCATGAGCTTGCGGTTCAGCAAAAGGTCGGGCGACGTCATAAAGTCCTCCCACCGCGGATTGTCGAGCCCGGGGACGGGGGCGAGGTAGAACAGCGACGGGTACAGCTGTTCCTCCTTTTCCAGACCCACAAGCGCAGTCAGCTTCCGCTCTTTTGGCTCCGTCCTTGTGGACATCGTTGGCTTGGGGAGGAACCGACTTTGACTGACTGACCTTTGAGGGTTTTGACGCGAACGATATTTTATAACTATTGTAAATTAAGAAGAAGGTCCTTTATTTTGACAACAATTTGAGATTTTTTTAACCTTACGTTTTATCCACAATGTTCTGCGGCGTCAGGGTAAGCGCGGACTGCCTGCCCCCTTTTCTTTCTTGCCGTTAGTCGTACTCCTGCATTACCGAAAACTACTGGCAATCTCTCTGGTCCTAACTACTACTATCGGTAACGATGTTGGAGACTTTTGAGACGCCCAAGGGCACGGTTCGCTTCGCGTATGCGCACACGGGCTGCGCCGAAACCTGTGGTCTGGTACCCGCTTCACCGATCGTCACGGTTGCGAGCGCGCGGATCACACAGCCGCGCGCATCGTGCGACGTCGAGAAGAAACAGTCGAGGACTCTTGGTACGATACGTTGCCTCCGCCTCGCACCGCCGTGCTCTGCGTCGAGGCTCAAGCCTGATCGCACGCAACCAATGCTCCTCGCATCTACAGGCACGCAATTGCGCGTTGGCAATCAATGCATAACACTCTGCCGCGTCGCCGCTATTCGCACCGGACGTGCCTCGAGTGCCCCGGGCGCGAAGTCGACATCGTTTAGCTCGACCACCGCTCGCTCAATGTTGAGCAGGGTCTCTGCGACATCCTCCAGGTGATGATGATGATGATGATGATGGGTCGCAATGGCGTCTATGACATCGATGGCTAAGACGATGCGGAAGGAAGTTCCGTACTGTTCGTCGCAACGCTGGATGCCGAGGGTTCCACCGCCGACTCCGCAGAAGATCATCGGTAATGGTGATCCGGGCTGCGCTCGAGCCGGCTGTGGCGGCGTCGTTGGATTTCTTCGCGGACCTCTTCTTCTCTCGAGAGGGGCGATGGACGATCGTCGAGCCGTCATCCGCGCGCGTGGACTCGTCTCCGGCAGACTTTGAAGAAGAAGACAGAAGAAGTTTTGCGCTTCCTCGAGAGCGCCCGCCGGCCGGCCATGTCGAGAACCATCTAACCCTCTAGGGCGTTCGATGTGGCGAAAAAACGGACAGCGAGCTCGTCGTCGATGAGAACTCGAGAACTCGAATGGCTCCGGAAAAAACTCCTGCTGCGAGGAAATGGTCCGCGAGGATGTTGTCCCTGAGAATGAATGAATGAATGCCCGGGAAGTTGTGTGGTGCGCAAACCCGGGGTAGAGCTTGGTCCTCGAGGAAAATGCCCAAAGCCCTATACCCGTAGCGGTCGGTTTTTGCCTTGGTGAAAAAAACATGCGACCGACCTCGCGGTCGTCGCAGGAATGAATGAATGAATGAATGAACGTATGTGCAGGAATGTTCCTGTGGTTAATCATCGCAGGTGCGAGTGCGATGCGCGTGTGGGTGACGGGGGCGTCCTCGGGGCTGGGGGAAGCTGTCGGGCATTTGTACGCAACGAAGAAGGCGCGGCTCGTGTTGTCGTCCCGGCGCGAGGAGGCGCTGAGTGCGGTCGCGGAGACGTGCGTCGAGATGGGAGCTGCTGAAGCTCTAGTGGTACCCATGGACCAATCGGTGGATGTCGGACCGGCCATCGAAGCCGCGCTCGCCGCGTTCGGCGGCTTTGACGTGGTGGTGCTGAACGGCGGCGTGTCGACGCGAGCCTCAGCACTCGAGACGGAACCGCAAACTCTGGAGCGAGTCGTGAAAGTAAACTTCTCCTCTCACGCGGAGATCGCGCGTCGGTGCGCGCAGCACATGCTCGCGGAGGGGGTCCAAGGCCGCATCGTCGTGACCTCGTCGGTCCAGGCGTATTTTGGCCTCCCGATGCGGTCTGCCTACGCTGCTTCCAAGCACGCTCTGCTGGGGTATTTCGACAGTTTAAGAGCCGAGCTCGCGGATACGGGCATATCCGTCACTGTCGCGGCCCCCGGATATATCAGAACCGCGCTATCCACGAACGCCCTCACAGGAGACGGCTCGTTGTATGGCCAAACCGACGCGACGACCGCGAGGGGGGCAGACCCGTCTGAGGTCGCCAGAATCCTGGTGTCGGCCGCCGACCGCCGCACGCCCGAGATCGACATCTCCCCAGGCTTGTCGGCTTCCGTGGCGCGATACCTCCGCACCCTCGCGCCCTCCCTTTTCTTCCAGATCATGGCCAAGAGGGCGCGGACGTCCTAGTAGTAGGTGTCCGATCATGTATCAACCAGGCGCGTCCACGACCCAGGAGCGCAGTTTTCAAGAATCGTCTGGGCCAACCACATAGTTACTATTGGGGTAGGAAACTACGTAGTGTTCGGGCCGAAAGAAAGAAAGAAAGAAAGAAAGAAAGAAAGAATGTTTGTGTGGCTGATGATGGGTATTATGGCCGTCGCTGGCGAAAAATGCCCGACGTTTTCGAAGAATGCGAGCAGGCTGCGCGTCGTGTACGTGGAGACGTTTCGCGAGGGTATGGCGCGATGGCGACTCGCGGTGGCAGAGTTGCTCGCGCTGGCAGAAATGACTGGTGCCAAATTCGTGGAACCTTGCGTGGTCGACGGCAGGCTGTACGGCGCGTGCGGGCCCGGCATGATTCGACTCCGGGAAGTCTTCGAGCTCCCGGATTCGGTGGTCCCCTACGAGGTGTTTGCGGCGTCGAACTTGAGTAGTACTAAGCGGCGAAGTCTTTGCCTCCACAAATCGCGAGCGGGGTGCGGGCTATGGCCCTGGGGGTATCGGAACGCGCTCAGCTGTCCCGCAGCCAGCGCCGGCGCCCAAATCTTGGTGATCCACGAGTATTTTCGCGGGGGCACCTGGGGTCTCGACAAGCATTCGTACAATCGCGCCCTCGCGAGTTTAGAGTTCGCCGACGGTCACGCCGACAGAGCCCGGGAGCTGGTCCGCGAGGTTCTCGGGTCCGCAAGACCTTACGCCGCCTTCCAGTGGCGCAGCGAGACGCGGCATGCCCACCTGGACGAGTGCGCTTCCCATTTGATCCGCAGCAAGGCAGCACTGGGGCTCTCGAACGAGACGCCGGTCGTCCTCGTCTCCGACCTCACGACGACGCCCGGCCTCCAGTGGTATGGGATCCAGCGCGCCGACGCCGACAAGATGCGACGGACCTTGGACGTGCTCCGCGCCCACAACTTTCGGAAGATCGAGGACGTGGTACCTCCGGGCGCGGCGGACCTCGTGTTTATGGCCGTTTGGGACGCGCTCGCCGGCGTCCTCGCCCACACCTTTGTCACCTGCGCCTCGTGCCCGGAGAGTCCCGTCTGCACCTCCTGCACCTGGCCCAGCCAGTACGCCAAGCTCATCGTCGACATGCGGAAGGAGACTGCCGCCAATACCACCTTCACGTGCTGGCTCTAGACTCCACTACTTAAGCACGAGGGGGGCGGCGGAGAGCTCGGCGATGTCCTTGGTGACGAGGAAGGAGGTCCAGTCGGCCGCGGTGATGGGGAGGAGGCCCATCGTGTTACACTTCCAAAGAGCGAGGCACACCATGCCCAAATTGCACGCGACGAACGCCACCTTTGGAACGGTCAAATCGACGTTCGGTGTCTCGCGGAATCGCTTAAACGCGTCGTCGATGTTCACGATGGCCTTGATGGGATTCATGAAAGCCATTCCCGTGATCATTATCGAGAAGATGTTTATGCTGCTTCCAGACATCCACATCATGAACCCCTGCATCAAAATATTTTTTCCAGGGGCGATCGCAACGTCCATCGCCCGCCGTTGCATCAGCTCCGTCTTCACCTTGAGAGCGCGCGCCGAGGCCCCGTCTTGGCTCACGACAGCGTCCCCGCTCACGTACCCAGGCGGCGCTCCCACCTCTCGCCGCGCACACTTGCTCAGGTCAAACTTCATTCCTTACCCTCTTTTATGGAGGGAGGGAGGGAGGGAGGGAGGGAGGGAGGGAGGGAGGTCCGGATCCGAGGGCCTCGTCATGATGATCGCGTCAGGTGGCCGCCGGGGCGAGGGGGTCGATGAAGGCGTGGAGTTTGCGCTGTGCGTCGAGGAGGCTGACGTCCTCGAATCTGGCCCGGTTGTCGAGGTCTTCGATGGCAGCGATCGCGGCCTTATACTCGTCCTCGCTCGCACCCAGCGCGACGAGTCGCTTTCCGTCCCGCCGCAGCGTCCCCAAAGGCCCTTCGCGCAGAGCGCGGCGCACGGTCAAGGGCGTCGCCTCGTCGAGCTGCGACGCCGCGCGGCTCACTTCCGCAATGGCTCGCGTACGCATCTTCGCGCGTTTCTCGTCGTTGGCGTACTCCTCGCACCCAAACGCGATGCCGTTGGGCGTCTCGGACTGCAGGCAATAGTCTTCCTTGGTGTAGTAGAGCGCGGCCGAGGCGGGCGCGATCAAACCGCGTCTGGTCAAGCTGACTCCAACCATCACCATCGGAAGCAACATCCTTCCTTACCCTCGACACGCATCGCGTTCTGCCGCAGCGACGCAATATTATGAACCAGCAGCAGGTGCGCTCTCGGACGACATTTCTCGGAGACCAAGGTGTTGGGGAGAGCAAAGACGATGAGGCTCGTGTTTCGAAGGTGACGTGGAAGGACGAGGTGGCGCGCGACTACGTGGCGCTGCGCACGCCAATATCCACCGTCGACGGCCGTAACGGAAATGGAAACGCCGCCAAGGGTCCCAACGCAGCAGCAGCAGCAGCAGCATCGGAGCGCGACTACGTGGCTCTCGATCTTGAGACAGTCGAGTCCCCCCATCGCGGCGGTGGGACGGAGTGCGCCGACTCTGCCGTTGCGCGGTACGTTTGGTTCCTCTTATATCTCTCCAAGCCGCTAGCTTTAAGCACCGACGTCTACCAACTGGCGTACTTTGGCGTCGAGGGCTGGTGGTTCTCGATGGCCGTGTCTTTGGTCATCTTTCACTTGAGCTGGCGCTTTAGCATCCTCTACGCTGCCACGCATCCCAAAGTTTCTTCTGTCGACGTTTGGCTCGTCCTCTTAACTCCGGGGTTGTTGTTGCCGTGCTGGGACCTCGCCGGAGAACGCCTCAAAAGGAGCAGCACCAAAGCCGTGGATCAAGAAAGCGAACGGCGAGATGACGAGGCGCAGGCCGCCCAAAGTATCAGCTTCGAACAGCCAACCCTGTCGTCGTTATCGTCGGACGACGAGACTAAGGTGATCGACGACGACGACGTCGTCGAGGAGCAGTCTACGGGGGAAGATTGCCTCGCACCTTACTTGATGTCTGCCGTGAGCCGAACGATATCTGAGTCGGTCCGAACGGAGGAGACCAAGTCCGAAGACGGGGTCATCGCGGTGGAGGCGAACAACAACCCTCCAGCCGCGGCGACCCCACCTCCTCCTCCTCGGGAAGAGGAGGAGGAGGAGGAGCATAATACCGGTGCTTCTTCAGTGATGGTGCCCGGGGCGCTCTACAAGGCGAGCTCGGCGCAAACGATGATTTACCGCGTTCTCAAGATCCACGCCCTAGCCTACGAGAATTCCTCCACCTCGCTGTTTCAGCGCGTCGTCCTCGTCGCGAGTCTGGAGTTCGCCCTCGCCGCGTTTATGATCCCCCTGAGCCCCTATCTGGTGACGATGGCGTCGATCACCTTGGCACACGAGGCGCTCCTGAAGCAGTACGAGCGCTTCGAAGACGAACAGAACCACGTCCTCTACAGCGTCGCGCTTACCCTCGTAGAAGGTATTCACGAAAGTCTGCCGCAATTCGTGCTTCAAGCGGGAACCTTTTTGTGGGCCGTCAACAGAGGCACCCCCTTGCTGTTTGGAATCCCCTATCTCGCTATTTTCGTCATCTCGGCGTCGACGTCTGCGACGGGCATCCTCCTGGCGTTCTGGAACTTGTATTGGAAAAGGAACGAGATACTGAAGAGCCTTCCGACGAAGAACGAGACGTCGTCGTTGGCCGTCCGCCCAACGCACTTTCACAGAAAACTCTGCGACGAGATTCTTCCGAGAGAGAGCAAAGAGGTCGTCCTCGCCGCCGTGCAGCGCGACTGGCAGTCCCTCGAGTACGCGAGCTCGACGCTCCAGAGCGACAAGGACGTCGTCCTCGCCGCGGTTCGGCAGAGCGGCCTCGCTATCGTGGACGCCGGCGACGATCTGAAAGGAGACAAGGACTTTGTCATCATGGCCGTCCAGAACTTTGGTCTCGCGCTCGAATACGCATCGGACGAGCTGAAGAAAGACAAGGACGTCGTCTTGCGCGCCGTGCGGCAGGACGGTCTCGCGCTGATGTACGCCGCTCCCGAGCTCCAGAGAGACCGCGAGGTCGTCCTCGCCGCCGCCCGGCAAAACGGGTTGGCGCTCATGCATGCCGCCGCATCTCTAAAAAAGGATAAGGACTTATTCCTCGCGGCGGTGGAGAACTTTGGTCCCGTGCTCGAGTACGCCGCCCCCCGGCTCAAGAAAGACAGGGACGTCGTCCTCGCGGCCGTCCGACAAGACGGCTTCGCGCTCGAGCATGCCGCCGCCGAGCTCAAGAAAGACAAGGAGGTCGTCCTCGCCGCCGTGCAGCAGAATGGCGAAGCCCTTCAGTGCGCCGCCCCGGCACGCCGGAAAGACAAGGATATCGTCCTCGCGGCCGCGAGGCGCGAGGGGATGGCGCTCCAGTACGCCGCCCCCGAGCTCAAGAAGGACAAGGAGATCGTCCTCGCAGCCGTCGAGCAGCGTGTTGAGGCGCTCGAGTTCGCCGCCCTCGAGGTCCGGAAAGACAAGGACGTCGTCCTCGCCGCCGTGAGCGAAGACGTACGAGCGTTGCAATACGCTGCCGCGGGACTCAGGGAAGATAAGGATATCTTCCTCGCCGCCGTGCAGCAAAAGGGTAAGATGCTCCAGTATGCCACCGACGTCCTCAAGAAAGACAAGGAGGTCGTCCTCGCCGCCGTGCACCAATGGAGCTTGGCGCTCGAGTACGCCGCGCACGACCTCAAAAAAGACAAGGAGGTCGTCCTCGCCGCCGTTCGGCGAAATGGTTCTGCGCTCCGGTATGCCGCCGCCGAGCTCAAGGATGACAGGGAGGTCGTGTATGCCGCAGTGCTACAAAATGGCCGGGTCCTCGAGTTTGCCAACCCCAAGCTCAAGAAAGACAAGGAGCTCGTCCTCGCCGCCGTGCGGGGAGAAGGATCTGCGCTCCGGTACGCCGCCGCCGAGCTCAAGGAAGACAAGGAGGTCGTCCTCGCCGCTGTGCAGCAAGATGAGTCTGCGCTCCAGTACGCCGCCGCCGAGCTCAAGGACGACGAGGAGGTCGTGCGCGCGGCCGCGTATCAAGATGTTGAGGCAGTGAACCCTCTCGATCTCGCGAACGTCGAGGAGGAATTCGTCGTCGCGTGAGACCGACCGCGAGAGAGGTTGTGCGCTCGAGCGCACCTTCTTTGACGTGGCTAGCTGCTGCAATGCGCGCTTCTTCTTCGATATTTTATTTGTTTAAGTCGGCCACAACTCATCATCATCATCATCATCATCATCGTCGTTGATGCATATTCGTCCCGGTTGGTCACACTTCTATCTTCTACTAAAGACCGCGACCACCCGCATTCCTGCTCCCCTCCCCACTATGTGTTGATCCTGACGTGCTCCCGCCGGCCTCACTCAAACAAAAAGAAGGCGGCGGCGGCGGCGGCGCCAATCTTCTTGCATGGGGGGGGATTTACTTTACTTGAAACACCGAGCCCGTTCTTTTCTGAGGCGTCTTATATTATTACCTGAAGAGAGGGTCAAGAAGGGACTTTGAGCATAGAACCGATTTCGGTTCGCGCTAAACGCCACCCCCCACCCGGATCCCGGACCTGGCCGGACCAGCGGCCGACAGAATCTCGTCGGAGGGAATGTCTTTGGCGGTCCGTGGAGATTCGAATGGGGCTCGGCGGACCCAGCAACATATCGTATTTTCATGTGTCCGGGGCGGCGGCGACTGTGCGACATCGGGAGGGTTTTTTCGCAGACACAACTCCTCCATACTATACCCGATTTTCGAAGAAACGGAATCGCGGGACAGCCAACGAGCCCCCCCGATCACCCCTCGAGTCGAGAAAAAGTGGTAACATAAAAAAAAGACGGTGCTATGTTGTGTATTAAAGTCGTCGTGATATGCTCGTGTTTCCGCGTCGTCGAGTAAGCTCACTATTGAGGGATAGAGCGATGCACGACGTGGTGTCCCCGGCGGCGGAGCTTCTGGGTCTGCTTGGCGGGCTCGATGGCGGCGTAGTCTATTTCGGGGCCACCTTGGTGGTTCTCGTACGCGAGCTTGTACTCGCGCGCTTTCGACGAGTAGCGCATACGAGGCGAGCGACAGGCAGGTTGGCAGCATCGATGGACTCGAGGGTGAGTTGGTTGGCAGTCATCTGCGCCTCAGTGACGACGTTGTCGTGCTGCTTGGACTTGCCCCCACCCGTACTCGACACCGTCGCCGATGAGCTCGGGATGGTAGTTTGGGGATGATTCTGCTTGGACTGGTGCGGTCGCTGCAAGCTACTCGAGCTGCGGCGAGGCCCAGTCTCGCGAACCGGCGCCGGGGCCCCGCGACGGCCTCTTTCGTATTCTTCGTGCGACCGGCAGCAGCGTTGGCCTCCCCCCCACCAAAGTCGACTAATAAGGGCTATCGATCGGCACCGGGTTCGTTCTTGCTCACCTTAAAGTGAATTCACACTACTAACCCGCGGTGTAGTTGAAGGAAGTGGCAAAAAGGTGATGAATATGGTTGACTCGATGGCCGCCGCGCGATGCATAGTTTGCATGTCGTATTTCGTCACGCCCTTGGACATCGTGACCGACGTGAACCAGCTGGTGTTCTTTGGCGTCCAGGGCTGGTGGTTCTTGATGGGAACGTCGTTAGTCATCATCCTCGCGAGCTGGCGAAGCGTAATCGTGTTCGCTGCCGTGCGTCCGAAAATCGCATCTTTCAAAGTCGGGTTCGCCCTTTTTGCCCCGGGTCTCTTGTTGCCGTGCTGGAACCTCGTCGCGGCCCCCAGCGAGGACCAATCGAATCAAGACGTGGAGCACGGACACGACGCTTCCGACGGAAGCAAGCTCGTCGCGGGCGGTACGCCGAGCGAAGAAAACGTAGACGAATTCTCGAATTTCTATTTTTACGCGCACGATGGTGCGGGTGCGTCGACTGATTCGTCGTCGTCGTCGTCGTCGTCTGGGAATGATTTTTCACTTTCGAGTTTGGTTTGCGAAAACGTTTACGACTTTCTCGCCATCAACGCGCGAGCCTACGCGGATTCGCGTTGGCTGTTGCGGCGTGCCGTGCTCGTCGTGCGTCTCGAGCTGGTCGTTGTCTTGATGATGATTCCCTTGAGCCCGTACTTGATGATCGCGGGGTCGATCGCGTTGGCGCGCGAGCGGCTCTCGTACGAAAGCGACGACGACGACGACGACCACCACCAGCAGCACCACCAAGGCAGCAGCAAAAAGAACGGGCGCCTCGACAGGATCGTGATGATTGTCTTGGTGAAAGGTTTCCTCGAGAGCCTCCCTCAGCTCGTATTGCAGACGGCGACCTTCTCGTGGGTAGTCAGCAGCAGCAGCCGAGGCGCTTCGGTCGAGAAGTCGTGCGGCGGCGTCCCGTATTTCGTCCTATTCGTCGTGTCCTCGTCGTCCTCCGCGACGGGCGTGCTCGAGGCGATCTGGAACTACTTTTTTGGTCGTCCCCAAAGACGAAGAAGAGGAAGTAGTAGAAGGTTAAACAAGCGGACGATGCTGGACGCTCTCCGCGAAGGACGGTCGACGTTCGGGGATGATGTCGCCTCCGACGAGTTTAAGGGAGACAAGGAGGTTGTGCTCGCCGCCGTGCAGCAGCAAGGTGGTGACGCTTTCATGCACGCAGCTCCGGAACTGAAAAGTGACAAAAATTTTGTGCTTTCGGTCGTGCGCGTAGACGGCGACGCGCTCATGCACGCGGCGACCGAAATGAAGAGAGACAGGGAGATTGTCCTCGCCGCAATTGGGCAACGCGGCGAGGCTCTCGAGTACGCCGCGAACGAACTCAAAGGCGACAAGGAGATCGTCCTCTCCGCGGTCGAGCGCAACGGGTGGATGCTCGTGCACGCGGCGACCGAAATGAAGAGAGACAGGGAGGTCGTCCTCGCCGCGGTAAAGCGAAACGGGTTGTTGGCGCTCGAGCATGCCGCCCCTGACCTGAAGAAAAACAAGGAGTTCATCCTCGCCTGCGTTGGGTTGAACGGGTTAGCTCTCGAGTACGCCGCCGAAGAGCTCAAGAAAGACTGCGGTTTCGTGCTCGCGGCCGCGCGGCAAGATTGCGACGCATTCATGTACGCCGCCGACGAGGTGAGAAACGACAAGAATACCGTGCTCGCCGTCGTGGAGCACAATGGCAAGGCGCTCGAGCACGCGAGCGACGAGCTCAGAGGGGACAGGGACGTGGTTCTAGCTGCCGTCCGTCGGGATGGCTCGGCGCTCGAGTACGCCGGCGCAAACCTGAAGAACGACAAGGAAATCGTCCTGGCGGCCGTGCGCGACGAAGGAAAGAATCTCGAATTCGCGGCTCGAGGTCTTCGAGAGGACAAGGAAATCGTCCTCGCGGCCGTGCGGCAAAACGGCCGAGCCCTCCAGTACGCCTCCGAGGACCTCAAGAAGGACAAAAGTTGCGTCCTCGCGGCCGTGGGGCAATACGGTCCGGCGGTCTACTTCGCCGCGGACGACCTCAAGAAAGACGACGAGGTTCTTCTTCTCCTTGGAGCAGCAGCAGCAGCAGCACCAAAAACACCGTTGCCAAAAACAACAAACTGTCGTGACGTCACTTCAATAAAGACCTTTTAAGTCCTCCTTACTATAACTACTAATAATGGTGCTCCGCGCCATCATCACGTCGCAGCAGCAGCAGCGGCGTCACGGGGTCGAAGACGAAGAAGAAGAAGAAGAAGGAGAAGAAGAAGACCTCGAGCGCGGAGGAGGAGACCGGAAGAAGGCGCGGCGGCGCGCGCGGCCTTGGTGGATGCTTGTGGTTGCTGGACTCTTCTTCGGCGGCAGCGCCATCACATCCCGCGCGGAAGCCCCTCCGTCGTCGTACCAAAAACCCGTCGTCGCCTTTAACGCAACGGGCGTCGAAAACCTCGTGATGGTCGCGGGGCACGCCGTGACAATCACCGAGTCTCTGAACGGCGTGGATAGAAACGACAGACATTGGTACCTCCTCGACTACCAAAGAGGGAAAGACCTACCCGGAGAGTTCGTCGCGCACGTCCGGAAAGGCGTGGAGATGGCGCACGAGGACGAGCGCGCTTTGTTGGTCTTTAGCGGCGGCCAGACGCGATCCGACGCGGGCCCGCGATCCGAAGCCCAGTCGTACTACTTTATCGCCGAACACTTTGGTTGGTGGGGACATCCAGACGTCGCCGCGAGGACGGCGACCGAAGAATTTGCGCGGGACAGCTTCGAGAACGTGTTGTTTTCGCTCTGTAGGTTCGCCGAGATCGCGAACGACACTTACCCTCGACGAGTCGCGGTCGTGAGTTTCGATTTCAAACGGCGACGATTTGCCGACGTTCACGCCAAGGCCCTCCGGTTGCCTAACTTCAGATACGTGCCGATGAATCCCCACGAGACCAATCCCGAATCGCGGTTCGACCGCCGCGAGGCCGAGGACGGCGAGCGCCGGACCCTCCGCACATTCCTGAGGGATCCTTTCGGCTGCGGGAGGGTTTTAGCACGAAAGCGCCAATCGCGGGACCCCTTCCGTCGCTCGGTCCCCTACGGACCGCGGTGCCCCGCGATGGCCCCCCTCCTCACCCACTGCGGTCCTACGGCCTCCTTCAACCACACCCTCCCGTGGGATAATACTTCCTAATCCGCCGCATGTGCGCGTCGTGTTGTCGTGCGTGCTCTGCCCACTCGGCGCGCGAATACGTCGGTTTGGCCGTCCTCGCGACCCTGGTCAACAAAACCACCGCGTTGTCGATGATGTCCTGCTGCCGCCGCCGCCGCTCAGGGCCCGCTGGGATCCGCCGCCACACCGGGGGTTCTCGTCGTTTTTTCTGGTGGATCACGGCGAGCAGCAGCCTGTGGTTTTCGCGCTGGATATCCGCCAGTCGCTCGCGTTGCTGATACAGCCCTTTCCGATTCGGCATCAGTGCTGGGGACGACGACCACAAGGGGGCGCGCGTCTCGACAACCGGCCGCGCGCATCGCACGGCCTTCTCGTGCGCCTCGACGCGGCGACGCTCCGCGATCCTAGCGCACACCTTGTTTCCCGTAACGATCTCTCTGTCCCCCATTTTTTTTTTTTTCAAAAACACAGGGTTATTTTATTTGTTTATACAGGGTTATTATTATTTAGTGTGACACAGCAGCACCAGCACGACGACCGGAGGAGAGCGACAGCAAGTGATGACCGGAGAGCGACAGCAATTGCTGCCAATCGACGAGGTGTTCGCGACTGCTTTGAGGATGCTTGTCGGGAAAGAGTGCGGCGAAACGTCGAGCGTGCTGGAGATGGCGCGCGAGGCGTGTACTGTCTTCGGCTGGGATTTCAGCGACGAGATGAGAAACGGTGGCCTTGCCGGCATCGCGAAGCGGCTCGGAACCAAAATCGGATTCGAGGTGTACCGCGCGCGGGAGGAGCCGTCCGATGAGACGACTCGAAAAAATTCGGAGCCGAGCAGGCTCGATGAATATGAGGTCGCGCACTGCGCGCCGCAGGAGGAGGAGGAGGAGGAGGAGAAGAGGAGGAGGAGGAGGAGGCTACGGGTGCCGAGCCGGCGGAGGACGAGACTACAGAGGACGACGAAGAAGAGGATGATATCGAGTCCTTCTCCGAGGCCCCCGCCAATGTGTCCCGGAACAAGGACGGCTCGGTCCGCAAGACGCGGGGCACGGTTTCGACCGGTAATTACGAGCTCGCCGTCGTATCTCCCGCGGGAGAGTACGAGATTAGCACCGCCAAGAACCGCGACGGAAACTACGAGACCGGCGAGCGACCCGCGTCCATTAAGAAGGAACTGGAAGCGCGCTCTCTGAACCATTCGAGGTGGGGAGTCGCGCGGACCGTCGGTCTGAGCGCAGATCGTAGCAAGGTGACGCTCTACCTCGGCTGCGAGTTCCGGAAGAACGAGCCGTGCTGCCCCGCTAAGGCCAAGGTCGTTTACCTCGTTGGCGACGGCGAGGTCGAGCTTTACTTCAGTGGCAAGCACCAGAACCACGCCAGCGACCTGAGCGACGCCCGGCAGTGTCGAGGTCTTCCGAGGCTGCTCAAGGGTCCAATCCTGGCACGCTTAGCCGCCGACCCCAAAGCCCGCGCCGTGCGCATCCGCCAGTGGCTCGTGGACGAGGGCATTATTAAAAAGGACGAGTTCAAGTTGCACGAGGGCACCCACAATCGACACCAGCTCTTGCGCTTCATCCGCCGTCTACGCAGGGAAAGTCGACGTCAGGGTGTAGTGTAGAGTTGCCCGCGGTCGATTAGATTACAGATTAGATCGAGAGTGAGTCCGTGCCCGTCCGTCCGTCCGTGCCCGTCCGTCCGTCCGTGCCCGTCCGTCCGTCCGTGCCCGTCCGTCCGTCCGTGTCCGTCCGTCCGTCCGTGTCCGTCCGTCCGTCCGTGTCCGTGTCCGTCCGTCCGTCCGTGTCCGTCCGTCGAAACACACCTTCTCGCTCGCTCGCTCGCTCGTCTAGGAAGTTGATTGTTCGCAGAAGTTGGCGGCGTTCTGGAAGAGGCGGAGCCAGGGCGACCAGTCTTCTTGGTGGAAAGAGGGGAGGTCGGCGAGCCAGGGCCACTGCCAGCGGAGGACGCAGCGCTCGGGGTGCGGCATGATGGCGAGGTGGCGTCCGTCGGCGGAGCAGAGGCCGGCGATAGCGCGGTCGCTGCCGTTGGGACAGTAGGGGTAGTTTGGATTGACGCGTCCGTCGTCGTCGGCGTAGCGGAGCGGGGCGAGATTTTGGGCGAGGATCGCGTCGCGGATTTCGGGGTCCGGAAAGTAGGCCCGGCCTTCGGCGTGGGCAACCCAGACTCCCAAGACAGCTCCTTCCATGCCCGCGAGGAGGACCGAGGGCGAGGGCTCGACGGTCACCGTAACCCAGCGAGACTCGAACTTGCGGGAGGTGTTGTGGACGAAGCGCGGGAGTTTATTTTCTTCGGCAGGCACCAGCCAGCCGAGGAGCGCCATGAGCTGGCAGCCGTTGCAGACTCCGAGGCTGAAGGTGTCCGGCCTGTTCCTGAACGCTCGGAACTTGGCGGCCAAGTTGAAGCGGACGATCGCGGCCCAGCCCTTGGCCGAGTCGCAGACGTCCGCGTAGGAGAATCCGCCGACAAAGGCGATTCCGCGGAACTGGTCGAGCGAGACGGTAGGAAGGTCGGTCATCGCGACGTCGCACGGACAAAGACCCGCCAGTTCGAAAGCGGCGGACATTTCGGCGTCGCCGTTCGAACCTTCGCATCGGACGATCGCGACGCGCGACCGGTCGCGCGGTGGCGGCAGCAAATCGAAAGGGACGCGGTAGGTTACGGGTTTTCTCGAAGCGAGCGACTCCTCCTCGGCGTCGACGCACAAAGGGGCGCGCTGGAGGCGTTCGAGGTCGAACGACGTGCTTTCCCACTCTTCCCACAACTCTACGACGGGGACGTTCTCCATCAGGCCGCGCAACGTGATCGTTCTTTCAACAGTAGACCGACCGATAACTTTTGCCTCGGTCATCGGAAACAAATCGGCTAGAGATGGATCACCTTCCAAGACCAAACCCGGACCTTCGTCGAAGGGATCGGAAATCTCGACGTCGACGCCCGCGTCGCTCGCGAAGCACATCTCCAACAAGGTCACGACCAAACCGCCGTCCGACTTGTCGTGGCCCGCCGTGATGCGGTGGTCTAAAACGAGCTGCTGCACCACGTCGAAGGCGGCCGCGACAATTCTTGGGTCGCAGTCGGTAGCCTCGGCGAACCAACGCCCGGTCGCCTGAGCGTAGGACGTTCCCCCGAGCGACTTTTTGGGCTCGCCCAAATCCACGAATATCAAAGCCCGGCCCCCTCGGAGCTCGGGGGTCACGACGGCGCGGATGTCGGGGCAGGCGGCGTACGCCGTCAACGTCAGGGTGCCCGGGGACTTGACGACGTTCCCGAACGCGTCGGGGGCCGCCATCGACAGCGAATCCTTGCCGCCGTCTATCGCGACCTCGACGTCGACGAGGGCCTTCGACAGCGCCTCGCAGCATCGGTACATGCGCGCGCCCTCGCCCGGCAGCTTGGCGGCCCACATCCAGTTCCCCGACAACCGCACGTCCTGCCGTTTTGTGACGCGCGCCCAGCAGAGGTTGGTGAACATTTCGGCGACGCACCGGCGCGCCATGACGGCCGCGTCCGCGAGCGCCGAGAGCTGCGGAGCTTCGCCCACAGCGACGGCGACGCCGTCGAGGTGAAACATGGACCTCGCCAGCACCGCGACGTTCGAGACCGCGACTTGATAGGGCCCCACGCACTGTTGTCTCGCGACCAATCCCGTCACCGACCGGTCCGCCTTGTGAACGAGGAACCGCTTCGACCCGACGCCGGGCAACTTCAGCACGGCCGTCAGGGCTGCCCTGAAAAAAAACGAAGGTGGCAGAGCAACATCCTCCACCCGAGTGGTGGGTGGTTCGGGCGTCGTCGACTCGAAGACCTTTGGCGGCAGCTTCCCCAAGACCTTGGCGAGCGGCAAATCGACGACGACGACGCCGCCGCCTTTTTCCTCGCGCCGATCGTACGCCTTGACGGTCCCGTCGCCCGTCACGACCCCAACGACGTCGAAGCCGCACCGCTCTCTCCGGGCAATAGTTCTGACGGTTTCCTCGTCCTCGGGGTGGATGAGGATTGCGTTGCTCTCCTGGTACTCGGCCGACCAGAGCTCGAGGGCGGTCATCGAATCGTCGCCCGACGTAAACTTGGAGAGATCATAAATCGCACCCTCCGGCGCAACAATCTCCTTCAAGACGTTGCCGTTGCCGCCGCAACCCTGGTCGTGGATCGAGACGATAGGATTTCGCGGCAGCGAGGCGCACGCTTGGACGACGCGATTCATGCGGTTGCACATCTGCGCGTCTCCTCGCTGAACCGCGTCGAAGTCCAGACCCGCGTTCTCCGCCGACGAGACGCGCGAGCTGGCGGTGCCGCCGCCCATTCCGATGCGGTAGGCCGGTCCGCCGATCTTGCACACCTTCATGCCGGGTTTGGGGTCGCCTTTTTTCGCGTTGCGGTCCGCGATCCAGCCCACGCCGGCCGAGAACATGACGGGCTTCACCCACTCGCACCGCTCGTTCCTCGCGTCCTTGCCCCCAAAACTCCTGCAAAACCCCAAAACCAGGGGCTCGCCAAACTTGTTCCCATAATCAGACGCGCCGTCCGAGGCTTCGATCAGGACGCGGATCGGAGGAGCGAGGTGCGACGGGTAACTGGCTTCTTCGTCGCCCCAGAAAATCGACCCGACGCAGTAGCCCGCGATCCCGGCGCACGTACGAGCCCCCCGTCCCGTGGCCTGGACGTCGCGTATTCTGCCGCCGGCGCCGGTTTCGGCGCCGGGAAACGGCGCCACGGCCGTCGGAAAGTTGTGGGTCTCGGCCGTTAATACCGGATGGTGAGCGCCGTCCGCGCCCCTAATAGCCGACGAATTGTCCGAAAAGGCGATAATAGACGAGTCCGATTTCGCAACACGAAGCGGTTCCTTGACGAGATGGAAGAGCGACGGTTTTTCGACGCCGTCGATGACCTGTCTTCCCGAGAAAAACCAATGCCGCGAATGTTCCGAATTCGATTGCGCTAAATCGTAAAGCTCGACCTCCGTCGCCTCCCTGCCCATATCTTCGAAAAGATCTTTGTAGTACGCGAGGTCCGCCTCGTCGAACCCGTGGGCCGTGGCTTTGGAAGGTTCTGGCTTTGCCTTTGGCGGATACTCGCACTCGGTCATTCTGTCGTATTTGGGTTCGCCCGCGTACCGCCGCGACCGCTCGGCCGAAGCGAGCCCGACAGCCCCCGCGGCGTTGCAGATCGACACGCAGGTCGACGACCACGCCGACTCGAACGCGGGCCTAGGACCCACCTCGCTCACCATCTTTTCGGAATTACAACCAGAGAGAAAACTCGTCACCGACAAATCCTCATCAAAGGTCTCGCAGAGAAGCCAATACACTATCTGCGCGGCGCGCGCGGGGTCCTCGCAGCACGTATTGTTCCGCCGGAGGTTGAAGCAATACTCGAACCAGTTCGTCCCCCGTTTGAACAGCCGCAGCTCACCACCATCATCTTTGGCGAAGAATGCTTCGAGTGCAGCGAGACAAGCCATCACACTATTATTTCAACCTCAACCTCACCTCAAACCTCGCTCCGAAGAAGAAGAAGAAGAAGAAGAAGGGTAAGCATCCGTGAGTGTGGTGGTTCTTGCAAACAAACAAACAGTCATCATCGCTTTTTGAAATTTATTTGTGGTGTCCAGGATGATGCGCAGAGCCCCCGGGAAGCGCCCCGGCAAGACGTACGAGCGGCCCGGGCTCTCCGAGGACGAGATCGAGGAGATCCGCGAGGCCTTCAACCTCTTCGACACCGACGGCTCGGGGACAATCGACCCGAAGGAGCTTAAGGCCGCAATGCAGTCCCTCGGGTTTGAGGCCAAGAATCAGACGATTTACCAGATGATCTCCGATATCGACAAGGACGGCTCGGGAGCGATCGACTTTGAGGAATTCCTCGACATGATGACCGCGAAGATGTCGGACAAGGACACGCGCGAGGACATTCAGAAAGTGTTCAATTTGTTCGACGACGATCAGACGGGACACATTACGCTTCGGAACCTCAAGCGCGTGGCCAAGGAACTCGGCGAGACCATGTCCGACGCCGAGCTCATGGAGATGATCGAGCGCGCGGACACCGACGGGGATGGCGAGATATCTCCTGACGAGTTCTACGCCATCATGACCAAAAAGACCTTCACCTAAGCAGCAGCAGCAGCGTGACACCACCCCGTCTGTGTGTTTTATGATTATAATCGCGTGCAGAGACAGACAGACAGACAGACAGACAGACAGAAGAGCGCCTGGAGGTATTTTCTTCAGCAGTCTCAACCCCTGCCTCTGATGATATGATGATCCGTTGGAGCGGTTTTAGTTAGTTAGTTATAGTTAGTTACTCATGGCGCGCGCGTCGCAGCTGTTTCGGGTGGTGGTGCTGCCCGTGCTCGTGGTTCTCTTGCTGCGGGCCATATATTATCAGCCCACGCACGTCGCGCGACGATCAGTCTTCGCGAAACTAGCGGCGGCTGTGCCGCCGCCGCGCGACTCTGTGGCGGTCGACGTGCGCAGGTTTTGGGAGGAGGTAAGGCCCGAGGCGAGGCCTGTCGTCGCGCAAGAGGGTTCGAAGCCCGGTGTCGCGCAGCAAGAGGTAAGACAACCCTCCCCGCCGCGGGAGGGGTGCGACCTCTCCTCCTCCGAGTGCGAGGCGGCGGAGTGTCGACGACTCGAGTCCGAACACCGCGTCGTTCCCGGGTCGAGCTGGGGAACGCTGCCGGCGCCGCTCCGATCGCGGTGGACGGAACTCGGGTGCGACGCGAGGGTTTCGGTTAGCAGTCCCGCGAAGGTTCCTGCTGCCAGTCGCGCGAAGAGGAAGGAATGCGGCGAGTCAAACGGCCCTTTGATCGCCGTATGCTGCGGGACGACGACGCGAAAGAAGGGCGGCGGATGGGTCGACGTCTCAGAGCTCGAGACTTTGGCCCTATTCAAGCATCTCCTCCCCAGCTTCGCGAAGTCTGTGGATTGCGAGTTCTCTTACGTGGTGGTCGTGGGCTACGACGTCGGCGACGCCTGGTGGGATACGGGCGGAGGCGCCGCCGAGGCTACGGCTTGGTTCGAAAGAAACGCCCCAAAAAACGCGAGATTGGAATTCGCGCGGGTTCACAACAAAATTAAAAAACCTGGCCCCGTCTTCTCGGCTATTACCCAAAAGGCTTTCGAACTCGGCGCCGAATACATATACCGAGTTAACGACGATACCGAACTCGAGACGCCGTGGGCGACCGCGTTTGTTGCCGCGCTCGAGACGCTCGACAACGTGGGCGTCGTCGGACCCGCCTGCAAACAAGGCAATCGCAAGATCCTAACCCACGACTTTACTCACCGCACGCACATGAACATCTTCCACGCCGTCTACTATCCCCCCGCCCTTTCGGACTGGTGGATGGACGACTGGATTTCGACCGTCTACGGCCCGCAACGGACCCTCCGCGGAGACAACGTCGAAGTCATACATCACACGCAACACCACGGCCAGCGCTACGGCGTCGACAAGGCCCACCACTCCCTCCTCCCGGGCCTCCTTCGCACCGGGACCGCCCGCATCCAGGCCCATCTCCTCGCCGCATCGAAACCGACCCTCCCCGTCGCGCCCCCGCCCCCCGGCTTTTCTCGCCTCGACCCCACTAAGCCCCCCCGAAGACGACGCCCCAAGCCCGCCAACCGCCAATTATAGTAACTATTTCATTCATACCCAGCGGTGCACGTCGATTAATCGAGGTGCTACTACTACTACTACCCCGATCCACGACGACGACATATCAACAGAAGCCGCCGGCGGCGGCGGTTGTAGATGATATCATGAGACTGCGGAGTTGGTCGGTCGACCTTTTTTTCCGTTCGTGTAAATAAATAAATAAATAAACGAACGACTGGGAGTCACAGTCTCTCGGCGTCCAAAACGACGACGACGACGACACCTTGATCCATCCATCCATCCATCCATCCATCCATCCATCCATCCATCCATCCATCCATCCATCCATCCATCCATCCTCGACCGCCTGCCCAGCGGGGAGGCGCACAGACTGTTCTCGGCGAGAGAAGAAACAACATCTACAGATCGTTCGACCTCCCCATTGTTGGAGTTAAATTGTGTTAATAACCCTCGCTTACTTGAGCTCGACCTTCGCCCCGGCCTCCTCGATCTGCTTCTGGATGCTCTCGGCTTCGTCCTTGCTAGACCCCTCCTTGATAGCGACGGGCGCACTCTCCACCAAGGCCTTGGCCTCCTTCAAGCCGAGGCCGGTGATTGTCCGCACGACCTTCAAGACGGCGATTTTTTTGTCGGCCGGGACATCGCTGAGCATCACGTCGAACTCCGTCTTCTCCTCCTCGGGCTCGGCCTCGGCAGGAGCCGGCCCCGCCGCGGCCATCATCATCGGCATCGGGGCGGCGGCGGCCGACGCGTCGACGCCAAAGGTTTCCTCGATCTTCGACACGAGCTCCGACGCCTCCAGCAACGTCAGGGTCTTGATCTCCTCGAGAATCGACTCGACCTTGGACCCGAGTGCCCGTGGTCCCCGAGAGCTCTGGGGCGCGGGAGCAAAGGCGGCAGCGCTCGCGAACAGCAGGGCGACGAGGATCTGCATACTTTTCTTGCGTGTGTATTGGCGACTGAATCTAGTGAGTGGTACGTCAACTGCAACCGCCTTCCGTTCGGAATCTATCCGTTCCAAACTTCACGTCTCCTCTTACCCGGGAACACGCGTGGGGACTGGCGCGAGATCTTTCGGTCGGGGAGCGGGGGTCGGGGGTTTTGTAAGGGGATAGTGGGTGTGGTTGAGGGCGGAGCCGTCGAGGCAGGCCTCGAGGCTGAATGCGAAGCAGAAGTAGTCTCGGCTGAGGAGGCGGCAGACGGCGCGGCGGATGGGGTGGTTGCGGCGGAGGATGTCCTCCATTTCGCGGCGCAGGCCTCGTTCGTCGTTGGAGGAAGGATGGGCCCCGAGGGTTGGGTCGAAGAGGGTCGCCTTGAAGGGCACGCTCCTGACGCCGGACCTTTCGACGAGTTTTCTCCAATCGCGATTCGCGTGGGCAAGATCTCCCACAAAACTGACAAAGAATCCAGGGACGAAAAGGACCGAACTCATGAGGGCCATGTGTCTCGCCTCGCCCTCGAAAAGTTGCGTGCCGTTGACCGTTTTCTCGAGCACCTGGACCGGAAGCCCGCCAGCCCGTCCTATTTCCTCGCGCGATTTGTTCTTCGCCACGAAGACCCGGTACGCGTACTCGCCGTAGCCGGAGATAAAGTGTCCCAAGGGCTCGCGCGCGAAGGTAAAGGTAAAGACCTCTCGGCGGCATCCGGCCGCTTTCATAAAGATCTTCAGCTGCTGCTCGCACAAGAATTTGTCCGCGAAAAAGCGGTGAGGTTGCTGGTGGTTGAAAGACCGCGGCAGGTTGGCGATCAGGCTCTGGCGGATCGCGTTGTTTCCCGCCTTGAAGATGGGAAGGTACGCGAGACACTTGTCCATGTAGCCCATCGCGAGGCAGTTGGGACCAACAAAATGCGTAAACGGCCACTGCCAGCCTTCGGGCAGCGTTAGCACCGGCTCCCGACCGAGTTCCCGAAGCGCGGCGTTCCCCGCGGCGAGCATCGACGCGTTCGACGCGAGCTTTGGATACCTCGGGCTGCACATGGGGTTGTATTGCTTTGGGTGGTCCCTGATCCGCGAAACGTATGCGTGCGTCGGCGGCGGGTTCCAGTAGTTCACCCCGACACCCTGTGTCCCGAGGAGCGCCTTGTTCAGGTGCTGCTCGCGCCACTCCCGCGGCATCGCGCCGACAACGACGACGAGGAACCACATCATCATCATCATCATCATCCTTGTGGAAAGAAAGAAAGAAAGATCGCTCGCTTACCCTAGTGGTGGTGGTGGTCCTTTTCACAGGGGTATATATAGCCCCGGGCACTCGCACACACCAGGACCGGCATTCCTACCCTCACCTTTTGGTTATGAGCCCAGTTAAGCAGATGGCGTCGTCGTCTGCTGGGTCCCCATCGTCTCGCATACACATACATGCTTGACTCGCCCCAGATGTTCACGTTTCGCTATGATGGGGAAGCACAGGGGTAGCCCCGGGCACTCGCACACACCAGGACCGGCATTCCTACCCTCACCTTTTGCTTTTTTCGTTCGTTCGTTCGTTAATGTATCAAAAGATACACGATGATGATATGATGGAAAGCCTCGTCCGGCGGCACGAGCTACGCGGGTCGACGGCGGCCATTTTTGGCGTCGCGTACAACTCGAAAAGGGAGCAGCTCGCGACGTGCGAGGCTGGATGCGCGCGCCTCTTCTCCCTCCGGCGCGAGCTCAGCTCGACGTCGCTCGACGAAGTGCCTGTGGACATCGTATACGAACCGCGGAACGACGTCTACGTTGTGGTCGGCGAGACGGCACGGGTGCTGCACGCATCCCTCTCAACACTTCTACGGTGGCGGCCACACGACGGTCCCGTCGCCTGCGCGGCGGCGGCGGCGGGAGGCCTGCTGGTTACCGCCGGCGGCGGCGAGAACGACCGCCTGCGCTTCTGGAAACTCGACGACGTTTCAACCCCGACCGCCGTGCTCGCGGCGCGAGTGTCGCTCCTGCACGCAGCCGAGTCGCTGGTTGTCGGGGCCTCGGGACGAACCGTATGGCTTTGGCGGCTTTTTTCCAAAGACTCCGAACCTCGGCTCGTCAAGACGGTGGCGGTCGACGCCGACGTGACGTGCGTGCACGTCAGCGCCAGCACCGTGGCTGTCGCGGCCGCCGGCGTTCGGGTCTGGGACGTGCAGGGTAACTTGATATGCAGCGTCGCCGACCCGAGCGAAGCTGTCTGCTGCGACGGTGCCCACCTCTTCACCTCGGCCCTGTGCCGCTGGACCGTCCCCGAGGGCGTCGCGCTCGCGCGCAAGCCGGCCGTCGACCACCTCCTCGCCGCGCCGGAGAAGCGCCTCCTCGTCGCCGCGGTTGGTGGTCTCTTGACATTGTACGAAATCCTCGCGCCAGAATCGAGGCTCGCTTCTGCGGCCGGAAAAATCGCGCAGCTCTCTCGGCTGAAGAAGAAGAAGAAGAATACTAAGGGCGATCTCGTCGCGGTTCTCGCGTCTGATGAAAACGAGGTGTTTTCCCTTGAGATCACGGCGGCGGCGGGGGCGGAAGATGTCACCACCACCACCTATGCAGCAGCTGCGCCCTGCTGCCCAACGGCGCGGACCCACCTCGCGCCGCTCGCCGGTGGCCGCGTCCCGGTCCGGTGCGTCCTCGCGGCCGACGGAGATCGCCTGATCGCGGGCAGAACCGACGGCGTCGTCGAAGAGATAGGCGGTCGAATCATATTTCGCGAGACACAGGACCCCGTCACCGCGCTCTGCTCGACGCCTTGCGGCGTCGTCGTCGGCGACGCCGCCGGCGCGCTCCGCTTCGGAAAAAAAGGCTGGTCCGCAAAACCCCACTCGGGCGCGATCGTCGCTCTGGCGGCGCGCGACGCGACCGTCGCTTCTGCAGACGACAGCCTCGTCAAAATCTGGCGCGCCGCCGGTGACCAAAATAGCCTCGAGCTCATACGCTCCATGGTCGCGGCCGCGCCCGTCACGACCCTCGTCTTCTCTGCTACTGCCGAGCTCGTCGTCGTCGCGGGCTACGCGACGGGCGACGTCGAAGAAGAAGAGGTCGTCGGAGCGCACGCGATGGAGGTCGCCGTGCTCGACGCCCTCGACGACACCGTTCTGAGCGGATCGCCCGACCGCACGGTCAGGCTCTGGCGCGTCCCGGGCCTCGTGCCGCTCCGGTGTTTAGGCCTCTCGCATCCCGTCTACGCGGCCGTGCTCGCGAGAATCGACGGCGGCGTCGAGCCGCTCGTCGCCGACGGAAGGCACCTCAACCGAGTCGTGCCAGCAGCGCCGACCCTCGAGCCCGCCGAGCCGCGCCGCCGCGAGGCGACCGTAACATCCATGATCAAGGTGCCCTTGACGCAATTCGAGTGGCCGCTCGCAGACGACGAGTCGCCGACCTTTAGCGACGCCGCGAGCCAGAAGACAGGAGTATCGAGCCAGAAGACGACAGTATCGTTATCGTCGTCGTCGTCGTCCAAGGCGCCCCTCGACGCGGTCGAAAAATTTCGTCCACTTGTCGTTGAGCCGAAGCTCGCACCAATCAACAACAACAACAACGACTCGGAGAGCGCCGGCATCGCCGCGAACGCTCCGAGCAGCAGCAGCGTAGTAGTAGTAGTAGTCCAGGAACTCCCCGCGGGACTCGCGGCGCTCCTCCCCCCACTCTCCAAAATAACACGGGCCGAGCCCCTCGGGCCCAGAGCTGCCGTGGCCGAGGCGCGCCGCGCGTTCGCGGCTATTGGCGCGAGCAGCTCGCCGCCGACCAAGGCGATCTACGACGCGTACCGGCGGTCGTACGGTCCCGGGTGCGACGCGCGGATCGTCGCCCTCGTCGACGCCGTGGCGACGCACGGTCCGCGCGAGGCCTCGCTCAGCGCTCTCGGTCGCGTCCTCGGCGTCGAGCCTTGGCCTTTGTTGAAGGAGCGGTGGGCGCGCGTCTACGCGGACGCGCTCCGCTGGTTCGAAGACCGCGGGCTCAGAGCACCGCTGGGGCCGCGCGAAGCGGCCGCCTGCGCGACACGCCTCGCCTCGACCCCAACGTTGCGCTTCGACTTTCATCCAGACCCAGAGACCTTCTGCGAGGCGTTCGCGGTCGAGTGCGACCGCGCCGAGGCAGAGGCGGAGGCGGCCGCCTCGCAGCTCTTCGACTTTGACGACTTTGACGCGACTCGGGTTGTCGTCTTGCGGCGGCCCTCGCACTGCCCACGACGGGACTCTTCCTCCTCCGTCTCGTCCTCCTCCGTCTCGTCCTCCTCCGTCTCGTCCTCCTCCTCTAGAAAAAAAAAAAAATTTCTCCACGAATTGCTGCTGGCGTTCGTCGCGATCGACTCGACGCGAGGCGGCGCCGTGTCGGGCGACGCGTTCGCCGGCGTGCTCGGGGAGTATTGGGAAGACAAGTCCTGCGTCGAGGGAATCATACAACTCTACCGCGACCCCCTCGATCAACTCGTCGTCTACGTAGACTTTTGGGCCATGCTCTACACCGAGGTCGTGTCGCTGCGACGGCCGCTCGCGGGTCTCCGAGCCATCTACGAGGTCGCGCGCGACCACTGCGTCGGAATCGACGAGGACCTCGCGCGGGCCGTCCAGACGCTGGTCGCCTTGGCGCCGCGACACCTTCCTTCCTCTTCTTCTTCGCTCGCGAGCCTGTTCCCCGGGAGACACTCGCTCTTCGCGGACCGGCCGGCCAACTTGCTTCCGGGAACGATGCGCGTCAATCGCATCGATACGACAGCCAGGCTGCAAATGCCGCCGCCGCCGCCGCCGCGGGCAAAAAAAGCAACCACATCGGATGCGGCGGGGAAGCAGCGATTTTGGTACTACCGCCTCGAGGAAGGTCGGCGCGCCGGAAGAAGACAACGCGTCCACGTCGGCGAAGCAGCCGATCCACCGACTCGAGAGACGGCGCGAGCTTCTTCTTCGTATTCGCGGCAGCTCGGGTCCCTCGAAGAGTTTGCGAGACCGACCGAGCTGCTGCCGCTGAGCCGCGCGCCGCTCGTGCGGCCGTCGACGGAGTCGCGCAGGGCCGAGTCGCTCGTCGGACAGTACTCGGCGACTGGGAGGGCCGCGGCGCCCGTGAGGCCGCTCCTCGAGATAAAGATGACGTCCCGCGAAACGACGAAGCCCCATAGGTCGCGGCCGCCAAAGAGGAAGCAGGAGACAAAGCGATTTGAGGATAAGAAGGAGGCGAAAGCGGAGGAGAAGATGCGGCGGCTCGAGGCCGAAGCCAAACGACGCGCGGAGGCCGCGCGACGTCGCATTCGCGCCGAAATCGATCGAGCCGAGCAGGTCGCCGCGGCCGAGGCGCAGCGGCAGCGGGAAGAGGCGGCGGCCAGGCAGCTGGCGGCGGCCCTCGAGCTGGATAGGCGCGAGGCGGGTCGAGCGGCCGAGGCCGCGAAAACCGAGGCCGCCGCGCGGATCGAGGCGTCAAAGGCGGCCGAGGCCCTGCGGCGGGCCGAGGCCAGGAAGCGCGCCGAGGCCAAGCGCGCGGCGGCGGCCGAGGCGGCCAAGCGCGAGGAGGCGGAGCGCGCGGCCGAGGCCGAAGCGAGGCAAGCTGAAGCTCTCAAACGCCGCGAGCGACGCGAGGTCGACCGGCGCCTCATGAGGCAGAACGAGGAGTTCGGGTACGCGCTGCGACAGATCGCCGCGCGCGAGGCGAAGCTCGCGGCGCTGGAGGCCGAACGCGTCGCCTCGCTGGCGCGCGCGGCGCTCGAGCGGGCGGCGCTCGAGCGCGCGGCGATGGCGTCGCGCGAACCCGACGGCGACGCTATCCGCGCGGAGTGGGCCTACGAGCACGCCGCTGCGTCGTCTGTAGTCATCGAGGAGGTGATCATCAGCGCCGAATTGGAGCGCCGCGACTCTCCGCGCCACGATGATGAGTCCACAGAATCTCAGCTCGTCGCCGAAAATAATCGCCTTGCCGAAGAAAACGAGCGCAGCTCGAAGATCGCGGCGGCCGCCGCCGCCTACGTCCAGGAGTCGCCGTTCGACCTCGCGTTCACCGCGTGCGATCTGGTCCACTACGGCGCCGCGCGGCCGGCGCCGCCGCCGGAGATCGAGACCGTGCCCTCGCCGCGACTGCCTGAGGCTGTCCTGGCGGCCTTTGTCGAAGCGCGAACGGACGACCTCGCCGACGACGCCGCGAGATCCCAACTCTACGTCGAGGAGGAGGCACTTATTGAAGCGCCTGTTCTCGTGCGCGCGAACAAACCCGACTGGCGGGCGTTCTTCCAAAAAGAATGGCCAGACATCGCAGCACGGCTCGCCGACGTCCGCGGGCGGTTCCTCGCGCAGAAGAGCACCTCCGCCTCCTCCTCCGAGGAGGAGGAGGAGGCGATCATCTCCGAGCTCGCGAGAAACATTTATAAAAGGCCAAAATTCCAAGGAGAGGCGGCGCCGAGGAAGAAGAGGGTCATCGAGGCTCTCGATTTGGGCGTCGTGCGGTGCGTCCAGGCCGCCGAGGCGACCTGCTTCGAGCTAACGGTTCCCGAACCGAGCGTTCTGACCGTCTCTCTCGCGTGCCTCGACAACGACGCCGACCTATTTGTTGGACAAAACAGAATCCCGACACTCCTCGACTTCGACTGGAGCGACACCAGCTTAAAACCGGAAAAGCGGATCGTCGTGCCCTCGGCGGTCGGCCGATACGTCGCCGCCGTCGCGCCGGCGACCCCCGCCCCGACGACGACGTTCGTCGTCTACGCCGTCCGCTCCGGCGCCACCGCGGCGCAGCCTCTCCTTTCCCTCGAGCCGCGACTTCGTTTGCTCCGGACGCTCGCCGACATGGATTTGCTCTCTTGCAACTTCCAACAAGCGTACGCCAAGGCCGACGCCCAGATGCGGCATGCCGACAATCTTCAGCTTCCGGCACCACATTCAGAAGAAGAAGAAGAAGAAGAAGAAGAAGATCCAACGAGAGCTCCGGAGAAGGAGAGCTGGAATCTGCCGCTGGCGGCGATGGACGAGGACCTCGAGGAGGCCCGCGCCTTGGAGGAACTCCTCTACCGCGCTGGCCAACTGCGGGCCGGCAGGAAGATGATCCCCGGAAAGCAATACCCGCTGCCTGTTGCAACAGTGCGGCGTCGTCGACGACGACGGCGGCGGAAGAGCAATATCGCCAAAAATCTGCCGTGCGACGTCACCGTCATCGACGCCCGCCTCCGCGCGCTCGCAGCCGCCCAGCCAAAACTCCTCGCAGGGGTCCACGCCCTCTTCTTTCAGGATAATAAATGACAACAAGGGTTTGTTTGTTTGTTTCGGGTTTATTGTTATTATTATTAGGAGAGATGTTGCTGTGGGTTGGGGTGGCGTGCGCCAACACGCTGCCACCGGGGTGCCGCGAGTTCTACAACGCGAGCCGGCCGGGACTCGCGTCCGCGACCGTCGAGTCGCTGCGGAGTCGGCAGCTGAGGAAGTCCCATAGTCTCACGACGCGGAGGAATTGGGCTGGGATAAACGGAACGATTTACGTCTACGCCGTGAACCGGAAGGCCGGGTCGAAGAGCTGGATGGGCATCATGGACGAGCTCCGGCGAAACGGGTTCCAGGAGCGCGGGCCGAAGGTCGTGTATTTTACGTTCGTTCGACACCCGTACGGCCGGCTCGCGAGCGCTTTGGAGGAGATCGTTCAACGACACGACGCGCTGTGTAGGAGAATTCCGTACTGCCAGCGCGTCAAGGGGCTCGGGGAGGGTCAGTTCGAGGCCTTTACCAAGGCCGTGCTTCTCGAGGAGCCGTTTTCTGCGTTAGAAAATGACGGGTTGTCGTATCACACGTTTTCGCAGATGCACGCGATCGCAGCTTTGGAGAAAATGGATTTTGTTGGCCACCTCGAGACGATGCGCGAAGACGCGCTTCGGTTGTTTGGGGCCTCGATTTCCCCCGACGACCTCTTGAGGCGCGTCCCGATGCTCGAGCGGATGCTGGCGACCGACGCTATGGGATCGAGGTATCGGTCGGTCCAGTTGGCGCAAAATCGTCTCATGAACGCATCGAATTATATGAATGTGTTCCAAATCGCGAAACGCTATTATGCGCAGGATTTGTTTTGCTTCAATTACTCGATGGCACGCCCCTCGGACGTCGCGGACCTCCAGTGGCACCGCGATTCGACGGCGGCGATGCTCCACGGCCGCCGCCGCCGCCACCACGAGAACAACAACAACCGAGGGGGGCCATAATTTAATTCCTACTAACATTTGGCGGGTGTTATGTTGTTGTTATGATATGGTTGTCGTCGGTGGTGATGTGATGATGTTGTTGTCCTCGAGGAGGCGGACGTCGTTGGTGACGTAGGTGCCGGAGAAGACGGAGGTCTCGAATCGAGAGAGCGTGGAGTTGAGACTGCGGACACAATCCTCGAGGTCGGGCAGGTCCTGGAAGAGAACCCAGTCCGCCCCCAATTTCGCGGCGACGTCATCGGGGGTGCGATTGTGTGCGATGAGCTCGGTCGAGGACGATATGTTGATGCCGTAGACGTTCGGATACCTGACCTCGGGCGAGGCGCTGATAAAAAAAACCTTCCGAGCCCCCGCTTCGCGCGCCATTTGCACGAGCTCGGTCGATGTGGTGCCCCGCACAATGCTGTCGTCGACCAGCAAGACCGCCTTCCCCCGGAACTCGGTCTTGATCGTGTTGAGCTTGAGGCGGACGCCCTTCGTCCTGTTCCCCGGCATGATAAACGTCCTGCCAACGTATCTGTTTTTGATGAAACCTTCCCGGTAGGGCGTGTCGAGGGAGTAGGCGCATTGGAGGGCGATGGGCCGCGAGGTGTCGGGGACGGCGATCACGACGTCGATCCCGTGGTCGTTCGGGAACGTCCGCCTGATCTTGCCCGCGAGCTTCTCGCCCATTCTCAGCTGCGCTTCGTAGACCGACACTCCATTCATCAAAGAGTCCGGTCTCGAAAAATACACGTACTCGAAGATGCAGGGGGTGAGCGAGATCGCATGGCAGACGCGCGTCACGATTGGTAGTTCCGGTCGCACGAGGACGACTTCGCCGGGCGCGACGTCGCGTTCCAGCGAGAAACCGAGCGTGTCCAAAGCTACGGATTCCGAAGCCACCGCCGTGTCACCACCACCGCGCACCCCAAAAACCAAAGGGCGAATACCCCAGGGATCCCGAAACGCGAGAAGTCCGACGTTATGGATGAGCATCACGGCCGCGTACCCGCCTCTGCACCGCTTCATCGTCTTCTCGGCCGCGGAAAAGACCGCGGCCTCGATGTTGTTAGATTGCTGCTGCTGCTCCTCCTCCTTCAGAAGGGCTCCGCCCAGGTGCTCGGCAAACACGTTCAGCAGGACCTCGCTGTCCGAGTCGGTGTTGATATGACGATGGGCCTCGATGAGCTGGCTTCGAAGCTCCGAGGCGTTGGTGAGGTTGCCGTTGTGCGCGAGGCACAGACCGCACGGAAAGTTCACGTAGAGGGGCTGGCAGTTCATCGCCGACCCTCCGCCCGCCGTCGGATACCGCACGTGCCCGATCCCGACGTTTCCGCGCAGCGACTGAGCAGCGGGAACGCGTGCGAACACGTCTCGGACAAGACCGAGATCCCGCACCAACGAGAACTTCACCGATTCCCACTCGCTCTTCGTGCACGCCGTCACGATCCCGGCGGCATCCTGCCCGCGGTGCTGCAATGTCGTCAGTCCATCCACCAATTCGGCGCAGCAGTGTTCCTCGCCGTCTGCGAGGAGGAGCCCCACCACACCACACATTTTGCGAGGGTTATGTTATTATTAGGGTTTATTATTTATCAGGAGTCAATATAGAAGATAGTACCACTCGTGCATGCGGCCGTTGGTGGTGGTGGCGGTGGTGGTGGTTGTCGTCGTCGGAGGGTATGATGACTACCCGGATTACCTTGTTAGCTCGTCGTCCTGTCCGTCGGCGCTTCGCGTCTACGTCTACGAGTATCCGGGGATCGAGAAGATGGCGTGGTACGTCGAGGCCGAGAGGATGCGGTTAGAGTGCGGCAGCGACGAACGTCCGTGCGCGAACCATTTTGCTGGCGAACATCTGCTCGCGCAATTCTCGATCGAGATGATTTTGCACGACTTCTTCCGCAGGGCGTGCATCCGGACGATGGATCCCAAGCGCGCGGATTTGTTTTACGTTCCGTTCTACGCCGACGTGAGCTATCGCGCGGCCGGCAGGCCCGACGCGCCCTCCCGTTACGAACGAGCGATTCTCGACCTCATCGAACACCGCGACCCGAGGGCCTGGGAACGCAGTTTTAACGTGACTGGAGAGTACTGGCTCCGGAAAAAAGGTGCCGATCACGTCCTCGTCCAGGCTGCTCCCGTGACGGGGTTGAGACACCCCAAAGGGAAGCGAGGATGGGTCCACTACCTCCAGCAGCTGACGCCGCCGATCTGGGTGTCGCTCGAACTGAGCCGATCCTTCCTCGCAGAGTACCCGATGTGCGCAGCCAAGAATATCGTTGTCCCTTACCCCGTGCCGGGAAAAAGGTGGCAAGACGGCACGTGGCGGCGCGAAGCGGCGAAAAAGAACGTCACTTACTTAGCTTACTGTCACGCCGGAGACCACGGATGCGTCGCACTCCGTAAGGCGATCAAGGCCGAGCTCAGGGACGTGATGCCTCCAACCAAAATCCGCCGCCCGCGCCAGGTTCTGATGCATCAGTCGCGCTTCTGTCCGTGTCCGGAGGGCGACTCTCCGAGCGCCAAACGCCAGTACGACGCCGTGTTGGCGGGCTGCGTGCCCGTTTTGATTTCCGACGACGCGTTGTGGGCATATACGCCCCCCTTCGGCACGCTCCGCGAGAGCGACTTTGCGCTCCGCATACCCGAGGCTGCGGCGCTCGACCGCTCGACCCTCCGCCACCTCCGCGCTATAGACGACGAGAATTTTCGACGCCTGCGGCGCGGCGCGCGGAGAGCCGCTATGTATTATTCCTACTACAAACACCGCTACTACGACCGGGATCCTCTGGTCGCGAGACACTTTCCCGACGGCGGCGCCCTCCACCACCTCGTCCGCGCCCTCGAACGCCGATCATCTCCCTCGCGATGGCCCGCCTGCGAGCGCGAGCTCAAAGACCCCCACTACACCCTCACGACCCAGTACTGCGGCGCGGTCCCCGTGGCATCCGAAATTTCAAAACTCGAGGCCCACCTCGCGAGGGCCACGGACCACGCCGACCGCCAGAGCCTCGCGAAGGCGATCCGCATGTTCAAGGCGGGCGCCGTCCATTAATAATACACCTCTAGGCTAGAGACCTACCCCCCCCTTTTCTTTGTCTTTAAATGTCGACTGCTAAGAGGGGGGGGTGTGGTTTTCTTTGTCTTTATAATAGGTAGGGGCTTGGAAGATGACGACGAGCCTATTACATTTTCTGTTGGCGCGCGTCGCCGCCGCCCAGTCCTCCTCCTCTTCGTGGGACGCGAGCAGCGAGAGCGCGTTCCTCGCGCTGCGGGGCGGACCGCGGTTCCGCGTGGATGCGGCGCGAATCCCGGGATTGGCAGCAACAACAACAAGTACAACAACGGGCGTGCTGTTCTCCGCCGCCGGAAGTCTAGAGTTTGTGTCGCGCGAAGTCCTTCCCGCTGCGCGATCCCTCGAGGCCCTTCGCACCCCCACGCCCTGCGCCCTCGTCATCGAGGAGGCGCTTCGGAGTGCGGCGCCGTCCTTTTTTTCGCCGATCATAACGTTCGAGTCGATCGCGCCTTCGGCGACGCCTAAAGCACTGCCCGCCAAGGCCAGGGCAAAGTTCGTCAAAGTCGTGGCCATGGCCGCCGCGCCCTTCGAAATTACCATATTTCTCGACTTTGACGCGCGCCCCTGCCGCCCGGACTTTGCGGCGCTTTTGATAGAAGCTCTGGGTAGCGCCGACGTCGCTCTCACCAACAAGTTCCGAGACCAAGCGACGCGAGAAAATCATCTAGACCAGGAGCACAACTCGGCCTGCGTCGTGCTTCGTCGTGGGCCCCGCACACGGGAGCTCTTGGAATATTACGTCGAGGCGTTCCTGCGCCTCCGGGTGGCGAGGGACCAGCCGGCCTTGATGGTCGCGCTCAAGAAGGCTCGGGGCAACGTCTTGCACGCGGATATTCCGGAGACAATCTTTTGCCGCAACAAAATATCCGAAACAGTGTCGTGCGACGCCGGGTGCGTCCTCGTGCACAAACCTCAGAAACACGACCTTGGATTGAAAATTTTTGCCATCTCCAATAATTTTCCCGGGCGCGCGTTCGAACTCCTCAAGCTCGAGCCGCGCTGCGACGCCGCCACCCGCACGAAACTCGCAGACGACGTCCTCCTTTCCGGCGGGACCAAGAAGACGACCCAGGTCGTCTTGGAGGTCGCCGAGAATTTTCGCGCCTTTTGGGGCGAGCCCTGGAGTCTCGGAGACGTCTACCGTCCGCTCGTCGGACGCTTCCCTCGAGCGAAGTTCGTGATGGCGGCGCCGAGCGTCGTCAGGTGGAAAGACGTCGATTCAGCCCTCGCCGCGTGCGAGCCGCGGAAGAGACTGCGATTTTTAAAGCAACTCACGCTCGACCGGCCGGGAATGTCGGTGCGACAGGCCTACGAGCACCGGCTCGCGACCATTCGTAGAACCATCCCGCCAGAGCGCCTGCTCGTGCTCGAAAAAGACAGACTGGATCGCGCTGCTTGGTCGCGTCTCTGCTCGTTCGTCGAAACATGGACACCCTGTCCCGATCGCCCCGTCCAAATCCCGGCGCTCCACACGACCCTCGCCGAGGCCTGCCCGAACATCGACGCGTACAAGACGCGCGTGGCCAAACGCTTGAACGAGACGAGGGTCGCGACGCCAAGACCCCCAAAGCCGGTGGTGGTGGTGCCAAGGCAAACCAACAACAAGCTTCGTCTTTCGGCGCACAAAGCAGCCGAGATCCGCGATCCGCCGCGCTGGCTCCCGGTGTGCGCCCCGCGGTACCCCCGCGGCATCCTCTACAACAGGATCCCTAAATCGGGGAGCGCCTCGGTCATGGCGTGGATGGCCGCGCAGCTGAACGCGACTGCAAAACAACACGGCCTCGCGACCACGAACGTCACGTGGTGGACACCCCACGTCGCCAAGCACCGCTGGCTCTCCCCGATCGACGAGCGGGCCTTCGTGGCCTCAATACGTCACTTCGGTTCGATCGGCCGCTTCGTGACGCAACGTCACGTCTACCACACTCCCGGCGTCAAACATGCGCATCCGCTCGGCGTCGAGCTCGTCAACGTCGTCCGCGACCCCATCGACCGCTGCGTCTCGAGATACAATTACGAAGCCTTCTACAAAAAAAGGATACCTGCGGTCGACTTCAACGATTGCCTCGAGAGCCGCTGCAGTTTCGACGACTGGACAGAAAATCACGTCTACCAAGACTTCCCCGTCCCCACGGCGACGGCATCGCCCGCAGAACGCGAGCTCT
Source organism: Chrysophaeum taylorii (assembly GCA_029834535.1). NCBI lineage: Eukaryota > Pelagophyceae > Pelagomonadales > Pelagomonadaceae > Chrysophaeum > Chrysophaeum taylorii. The sequence goes on along the minus strand of JAQMWT010000551.1, from coordinate 26,978 downwards.
TCCTCCGCCTCTCCTACAACCAGAGCATGATGCTCCTCTTGGACGAGTGCCACGACTACATGACCCGCTGGTTTTGCGGCCACGGTCCCGAGTGCCGGACCGATCCCGACCTAGCACTGCGATTGGCCAAGAAAAACGTGGTCCGCGACTACGCGCACGTCGGGGTCCTCGAAGACCTCCCAAACACCGTCCAGCTCTTCCGCTTGCTCCTCCCCTCCTTCTTCGAGGGCGACCCCGCACACACGCCGGACGACCTCGATTTCCCCGACCTCCACTCCGAGAAGGCGCTCCTGCGCAAAGATGCCCGCGCCCCAAAGACCAAGTCCAACCCCCTTTCCGCAAAAAACCTCCTCACCCTCTTCGACGCCAACCGACGCGACCTCGACTTGTACTTTTTCATCCTCGACCGCCACAGGCGCCGCGTCAAGCTCTGCCTCCAAACCAACGGCTCCCTAGTGTTTTAGTTCCTTTTGTCTCCTCTTTTATTTCGAGGGGCCTGGAGATTCTCGGACGGACGCCGCATCCATCCATCCCTATCCATCCCTATCCATCCATCCCTATCCATCCATTAAGGCTCTCCCGCGACAACACAAGATTGGGTGGGTTGGTGGACGAGACGCTGGTGCCTGTGCGCGACGCCTCTTCCGCACGCAAAAGAACCTCTTTGACCTTTCGATGAAATGCGACGCTACGAGGCGTGTGGCCGTCGTGATTCTCGGCAAAGGCGTTGGCACCCTTCGCGATCAACAGCTCCACACATTTCACCCCATCCTCCTCACTCCACCGAAACGCGGACATCAAGTGAAGTGGAGTCGCACCATCGCTGGTACGCACTTTGTCGACAATAGCACCAGTGTCGATCAAGAGCCGAACACATTCGACGCGGACATTTTCAGACGCCATGTGAAGTGGAGTCGCACCATCGCTGGTTCGCGCTTTGTCGACATCGGCACCTTTGTCGATCAAGATCCGAACGCATTCGACGAGGCCACGTTCAGACGCCATATGGAGTGGAGTTGCACCATCACGGGCACGTACTTTGTCGACAATAGCACCATTGTCAACCAATAGCCGAAGGCATTCGTCATGGCCATATTCACACGCTATTTGAAGTAGAGTCGCGCCATCGCTGGTTCGCGCTTTGTCGACAATAGCACCAGTGTCGATCAAGAGCCGAACGCATTCGACGTGGCCACGTTCAGACGCCATATGGAGTGGAGTCGCACCATCACGGGCACGTACTTTGTCGACATCAGCACTATTGTCAACCAATAGCCGAAGGCATTCGTCATGGCCATGATCAAATGCCATTTGAAGTGGAGTCGCACCATCGCTGGTACGCACTTTGTCGACATCGGCACCATTGTTGACCAAGAGCCGAACGCATTCGACGTGGCCACGTTCAGACGCCACGTAAAATGGAGTCGCACCATCGCTGGTTCGCGCTTTGTCGACAATAGCACCAGTGTCGATCAAGAGCCGAACGCATTCGACATGATCATATCGAGACGCCATATGAAGCGGAGTCAAACCATCGCTGGTCCGTTCCTTGTCTTTCATTGCGCCCCTCTCAATCAAAATCCTCACGCATTGGATGTGGTCGGCCTCAACCGCCTCATGAAGCGGCGTCGCGCCATTTTTGGTGTGCTCGCTGTCAACCCGGGCGCCTTTATCGATCAAAAATTTCGCGCACTCAACGTGGCCGTTTCGAGCCGCCAGGAAAAGCGGGGTCATGCCATAGTCGTTCGACACTTTATCGAAATTGGCACCCTTCTCGATCAAGAGCTCCACACACTCCACGTGACCGTTTTGAGATGCCATATGAAGAGGAATCAAGGTATCTTTGGTTCGCCTTTGATCGACCTCGGCGCCCGTTTCGATCAAGAGGAGAACGCGCTCAACGCGACCGTTCTGAGATGCCAGATGAAGCGGCGTGCCATCGTGAGTCCGTGCTTTGTTCACACTGGCGCCATTCTCGATCAAAATTCGCGCGCATTCGATGTGGCCGTTCGCAGAAGCCGTATGAAGCGGGGTCAATCCATCGCCTTTATCCACCTCCGCGCCATTCATGATCAAGAGATGGGAGCATTCGACGTGACCATTCCGACGTGCAAGGAACAATGGCGTCGCACCGTCTTTGGTCCGTCCTTTATTGACAACAGCGCCTTCAACGATCAAGAGCCGGGCGCAATCGACAAATCCGAACCGTGCCGCAGGACATGGAGCGTCCGCGAGAGTCTTCTTCTCATCGAATTTCAACTTTTCGAGTAGCAGAGTGATCGCCGCTTTTCGATTCAACCTCGACGCAAGTGCCAACAATTCACTCTCACGATCAGGCAATTGCACTCCTCGCTGAAGCAATGTCCTCAGGGCGCCAGTGCACGAATTGACGACCGCAAAATGAAGTGATGTACTGTCCACACCGGCCAAACAACCATTTGGTTCGATGCAGGCAGCTAAAGCAGCGGCAGCTTGTGTTTGTCCCCGATGACACGCTTGTGCAAAGGCATACATGCGCCCCTTGTCATCCCAATTATCAAGAACAACAGAATTTGAAGCGTCGTTGGCGTCGAGCCATTTGATGATTCCTGAATCGAGAGGTTGATCAGCGAGGTCCTTATCACATTGCGGTGGCTCAAAGACTCGAGCCATATCAGCCCTAAAGTCGACTGCGACCGCGCTAGAGTAGCCAAGACTGAGGGGCGTGGAACCAAATTTATTAATAGAGCGTGGCCACGCACCGGAACAAAGCAAAAGTCGAGCACTCTCAGACCTGCCAAATTGGGCGGCTGCATGCAAGGCGCTGTCTTTCGTCGTGGGGTCGACTGGCGTGACGATGTCGGCGCCACGCTCGAGGATCCCAGCCACGAACGCTGTCACGCCATCCGCGGCTGCACGCCTGGGGCGAGCGCTGCAGCCCCCACAAAATCTCGCCGCACCTTCTGCAATGAGACGGTTTGCACTACATGCGACGACGCCTTTTGCACGCTGATTTTGCCACAGGAATCAAAATTTGCCAACGAAACCACAGTGCGTGGGTAATATCTTTTTCCGAAAAAGACTTCGACCGTATCGCCGATGCCTATTTTCGGAATCTTTAATGCAAGTTTAGAAAGACAATCTCTCTTGTACGCGCTGTTCCGCGAGCTGGAACGCAAAGAGCGCCGGCGATTGCCACCACGGGTCACCAAGGTCGTAGCCATGGAGACTATCCGGGCAGAGCATTCTAGCGACATAATAATCTTGGAAAGTCAGGTGAAAGAAGACAACAGAATTGATGCCACGCGGCGCGAGCGGAGGCAGAAGGCCCGATCGCGCTAAGCTCCAGATCGCCGCAACCAAGCGGGGGTTTTCCCAACCTTCAAAGTCGGCTTGTTGCATAAGAATTCGTCGATCCCGATGCGCCGAGAGCGCGAGCTGTTCAAATACCTCGCGCATTTGTTCCGTGCCACAATCTCGGAGAACGTCACGAGCAATTAATTGTGAGCGCTCCGTCTTGTTGTGCCGGTGCCACCGCACGGGTCACAAACACCTCATCCGCGACGCGAAATAAGTCCGAACGATCGCGAATGTCTGGCGTCTGCGAGTCTGCTAAATATCCGGCAAGCAAGCAACGCGAGCCGGAGAGCGAGCGGAGTTTCGACGAGGCTTGCGATGTCAGGTGAAACCCCGATCACCTCGACGCATTCGCGGTCAACTTGGGCGATGCTTAAGAAAACGATGCCATTTGGCGCTAGGTCGTCAATGTTGGTAGCCGTGGGGCGCGAGGCGACGACGACCAGAGCACAACTTTGGGAGCAATCGACGATCTTCTTCTCGACGACGAGCGCCGGTCGGGTTGCCGGGGCAACTTCGTCGAGGCCATCGAGACAGAGAATAAGGCGTCGGTCTGTCCGCGCTGCTCGCAGAGCGTCGCAACCATCACGGACATTGTTGATTGCTTTGCCGAGCCAGTCACTCTCGGGATCGTCGATGGTTGAAAGAGAGATAATCAAGGGGAGGACGAAACGCGACTCGGTAAGAGAGTCAGTCACCATCTTTGTGGTCAAGTTGCTCGTTGCAGAGTGCAACCACGAGTGCACGCAGCATCCATCCCTTTCCCGAACCAGCGCCACCTTCGAGCGCAACCCGACCCACGCGCATAGCTGCTTCGACGCCCTCGCCTCGCTGGCACAACCTCGGCGAGAGCTGCTCGGATGTGATGCCTAATCGACTCTGTTAACAGCGACGTCACATCCATGTGGTCGGAATTGATGTCGCTTCGATACACGATGTTTGGCGGGAGCTCTCTGACACATGCTGACACCGAGACTCGGTCGTTTCTCACGGGATCGCGAGCCGCGTCTGCTTCGTCCTTGGCGGCCTTAAGATAAGCAATATCACCCTTTTCGGTGCTCGGTGCTGCAAAGAGCTTCGCATCGTAAAGCCGCGCCTGGCGAACAACATTAACGAATAGCGAGTCCGGCGAGGAGCTCGGGTCGCGGCGGTGCGTTGACTCTGCCTTGGCAAAAAGCGCACCACCGTGCTCTGGTGAGCATTCGACAGCCTTTTCGCTCGCCATCACCGCCTCTTCGCAGTCGCCAGCATGCATGTGTACACAGGCGAGCAGCGAGTAGCATTCCGCCGCATCGCCACCACCCTGATCTGCAGCAGCTTTGAGTGCCCTGCACGCGAGTCCGACATCATCCAGTTCGACCAACGCTCGCCCAATGTTGAGCAGCGTCTCTGAAACGTCGATCGTGTCAGCCACGTTGTGAGGTAGTGCAGCATCCCGAACTTGCAATACTTCAAGGAGGGCCGCGCCACAAGGTGGTCGTTTGGCAACGTCAACGGCTAGGCACTTCTTGACAAGAATGATATGATAGGGGGACTTGGCGCCAAGAGCATCCGACGAAGTTGTGTTTGATCTCGTTTCCTTCGAAGCCATGACAACGAGTCGCGAAGTTTGTTCGGCGATAATTTGAATAAAGACGCGCCGTTGAGGCTGTCCGACGCGTCGAGTGTCTTTTTGCTGGATGGAGAATTCCTGCTACCACACCTCGGCATCGCTCCGCGTCCATTTTGCGTCCGGTGGCTGCAGCCAATCGATAGTTTCGAGAGTCTCCTGTATGTAGGTTGTTGTCTCTCGCGTAAACCGTTATCAATTCAGGACAATGCAAGTGAAGCGCCACGACGCCGAACGCCCAGATGTCAGTCTCGGCTGGCGAAACTGTTGGTGGTGCGACCTCGTGAGTTCGCAACGACGATGCGCCGCGACAACTTCAGGAGAGGCGTATGCGCGCGTGCAACCCTCGAGGGGGGCACGGAGATTTTCGTTGCTATCGCCGCCTCGGCGTGCGACGCCAAAGTCCCCAAGATAGGCGCGACCCGAGATGTCGACTAATATATTTTCAAGCTTGACGTCTTGATGCAGCACACCGTTGGAGTGGCAGAATGTGAGAGCCGAGGCCACATGCTCAAGAATCACGGAGATAGACTTACGCACAACACGAGTGTCTCCGTCGTATAGGTCGCCGCTCGAGACGAGTTGCTGTAAATCGCGGGCCCCGTCGACGAAAGTCATAAATAACAAAAAATCCTCATTGCTTGAAATGACGCAGTAGTTCAGCGAGACGACGTGAGGGTGGGTACCGAGCTTAGCCATGAGTAGAGCTTCGCGACACAGCCGAGTCTCCTCTTTTTTTTTTTGGGTACTCGAAACTCCTCGAAGCTTGTCAGAGCGGACGCGCCTCATCGCACACACCGTCGCTTCCCGAGTTAACGACCGAGCGAGGTACACTTCCCCGTAACCCCCTTGCGCAATAAAGTCCACGATCTCAAACACGGGACGGCCCGTCGTAGGCAACCGAACGAGATGCCCCGCGCAGAGATACCCGGCGCCAAGGGACCGGAGTTCAGGCTTGGTGGGGAGACTTGTACTGACAGCACTGTCGCTGCACAGCTCCGTAAATCGCGACATGTCGCAGTCGCTGCCTGATTCCAAAAAGCGTTGTTCGTCGATGCCCGGCAAAGGAACGGCAGCCTCAGCAGCGTGTTTTTCTTCGATCACCGCATGGCCGACGCGAAAACCCGTTCCCGAGGACTCGTCAGAGTTGGACAACAGAGAGACATTCGTAGTTGCCTCATCACTTGCGGCGCACAGCTCGCTACTATTGCACACAGAAGAATCCCGACGAATGGTTGGCTGGCGAATAGTTGTCGTGATCACTGGGTCGTCTGCATTCATCAAGATTGGTTTTGAAAGTCGCCGTGCCCCGTGCTCCTCCAGATAGCCAACGATTTCGTTGTGGCCTTGAAACAGAGCGAAGTCGATCGCGGTTTCGTCACCAAAGTCGTCGTCGTACCCGACGTTCACGTCCGCGTTACCCTTTTCAACAAGGAACTCGACGACTTCAAGGAATCCTCCGTAGCTGGCGCGCATGAGGGCAGTCCGGTCGTTGCGATCCCCCGCGTCGACGTTCACATGGCAGTGCATCAGGAGGTACGATACCACTAGGACGTGGCCATGGGCCGCAGCATGATGAAGGGGCGTCCGTTGGTGCTCGTCGGGGATATTAAAGTCGCCGTTCATGTTTTTCAGCTTCTTGACGGCCTTCAGGTTGCCGCGCATCGCCGAGACGTGGAGCGCCGAGAGAGCCCAGGCGGCGCCGCCGACGACAGACAACTTCTTGTGTATTATGTTTGGCGCTTTTTCCAGGATTGTTTCGATGGTCTTCGTTTTGTCAGCAAAGCTCGCGACGAGGAGCTTACACGAGGCATTCTTCGTACATCGTAAGTGAGGTTGATTTGGTCATCACCTCAACCGCCCTCGCTCCGGCACGCTGAACAGCCGCGCCGTCACCGAGTTCAAGGGCGCGCTTCAGCAAGGTCGTGAGTTCCTTGAGCAGGTCATTGTTCTCGTTGAGCAGGGACTTGTTCTCGTCGTGTTCTTCGTGCAGCCCGGATAGCGCTGTCCTGATCTCCTCTGGGTCGACGCCGCTCTCCTTGGCAGCCTCCTCGAGGGTAATCGCAACGTCACCGTGGCGCTTGTCGACGCACTTTAGGAGCGCCTCCTCAAGCTTGTACGGAAGAGCTCGTAGCAAGCCCTCGACGTGCGCGTCTCTCGCAAGGGCGTACAACCTGCACAGCATCTCGAGTTTCTCGCGGATCTTCTCGTCGAGGGCCGAGAGCGTCCCAGTGTACTTGCGAAGCTTCACCAATCGTCTTAAATAACCGCGACAACCGAATTCCTTGACGGCGACCTTGAATTCGTCGAGCAGCTCCGTAAGCTCGGACATAGTCTCGTGCATCTTGTGCGCGTCGGCGACAGGCAACCCTTCGACGCGATGCGCGAGGATTTCGAGGAACTCGAGGACCCCGACGACGCGGCGACCGGCCTGTGCCACGTCCTTCACCTTGCCTCTGTACTTCCTCAGGTCCACTGGGATTGATTTCCTTTGTGACGCCGCAAAAATCAGTGATGAAGGGTATCGCCTTGCCAGCCGTCAAGAGGGTCGTGACGATATCCAGCCCGCCATCGATCATATCATCCAGTCGCTGCACCCTCTCGCGCTTAGGACCGGTCTGCCGGATCGCCGCTTTCATCTCGGCCCGGCGGGAAGCAAGCGCCGTTCTCTGAGCCATTGCCGACTTTATCGAGTTGATTCAGAATGCATCCCAGCAGTAGCCCTTTACTGCTTAACTTCTTCCCTTCTGTTCACGTGGTTCCAGGAATGTGACGACGGCGGCTGCAAACTTGAGAAGCCGACAACACTTTCCTAGAAACCAAAACACTGAAGCAAGAGAAGGAGTTTGAGTGGACTACAAATGATTGCAAGAATCTTCGTTCTGGATTTCTGATACCTTGATTTCGCTCTTTGGCTGACTCGCTGACTCAGACCCATTCTTTACCGTTCGCTTATCCTTATTTTTGAATCGATTTTTTTGGACGTAAAAAATAGGGAAAAGTCAAGTTTCCAACCACCATGTATGTTTGGTCACCGTAAATCCCCAACAAGTTTGGTCACTTAAGTTTAGTCAATCCGTATCTTGGCTGACTAAACTTATGCTTGAGGAAAGCAAGGATAGGGCTCGCTGACAAAACAAGGCCCGCTGTGATCAAGCATTTGGAGGTTCTGCATGTCGCGTCGTGACTCCGGAGCGTCCTTCGACTTCGACACGGATGACGAGGAGGTCGATATCGACGAGGGCTTCGCTCAGGTCGAGCGGGACCGTGCTGGTATCACGCTGACGTCGGGCGACGACGACACCAAGAACGGCAAGCGTGGCCTGACGAAGGTTAACGACTGTGACAGATCGCCGCGTACGCTGTCGCAGCTCAGAATGTTCAAGCACCACGTTTCGCTGCTTTCACGCTACCCGACGAAATCCGAATTTAGTATGTGCGTTCGGGAAGAGGCCGAGTTGCAGCAGAAGATGGTCGACACGGGGGGGAAGCAACAGCGTGCATAACATGATCAATACCGCGACGGCGTTGTCGTTCAAGTGTAAAGTAGAGGGCTGCGGCTTCTTTAAGCGCGCTGCTCGTCGTGATGGGCTTATAGACTTCGTCGTCACGCATGATGAACCTCACACAGGAGTTTTTACACCGACGAAAACCCAGCCCAAGTCGAACTACCGCGCAGAGCACTTCTTAGAGGCCGTGACGACCATCATCAAGAAGGGCTCTATGGAGAGCAAGTCAGGAGGCACTACTCGGAAAGGCGTCTGGTAGATGTCCACAACAACGTCATCAAGGAAAGGCTCAATGAGATGACGAACCGTGAGCATACACTCTCATCCGTCGAGAACATCTAGCTCAAGTCATCCTAGCGCTCTTGGGAAACGAGGAGAGGAACGCGGTATCAGCGGTGTCTTGCGCAGGTCTTGTTTGTGGCTGTTGTCCTGCGAGGAGGTGCATGTGTGTGATCAAACTTGTAATGTTCTGACCAAACTTTGTGACAAAACTTGTGACTGTATGACCAAACGTGTGACTTTATGACCAAACTTTTGACTTGGTGACCAAACTTGTGACTTAATGATCAAACTTATGTTCGTGTGATCAAACTTTGTGATTAAACTTGTAGCTTTCTGATCAAACTCTTTTGGTTTCGTGACCACACTTGAAAATCGTAGCTTAGTGTGTTAGTATACTTCGCCACATCTACATTCACGTGTGTGCATCAAAGTCACACTTGTCATTCTCTTAGGCGGAGTTGCACGCTTGCCAGCGCGCGTTGCGAGCCCACGGTCATGCGGTTAAGTTGTATGGCGCGAAACAAGGAGATCTCCTGAAGGTATTCATGAAGAGGCTCATGTCTGAGCACAAGTCGGAACAAGAGTTCAGGCATGGCTCCGACAGGAGCCGGTAAAAGAGCTTAGACCTCAACGACTACAAGATCCCTGAAACGCTGCAGTCACCTGCCTTGGCTGATAGGAAGTTCTTCTTAGGTTATGTCGTCGTGTCGAAACCCGCCATACGCATGATGAATGCGGGCCTCCTGCGCCGGCAGGCGTTTATTGACGGCGTTCACTGCCTCGACAACCAGGTGATGATTTCTGTGACCGGCCGTGATGCCAACAACCACCTCGTGATGATATCCACTTCGTGGTGGAACATGACCGAGTCTGCGGAATCGATCGGCAAGGTCATTAAACTGACCGTCGAGAACATCCCGCACAGAAACTGTCAGGGATTCGTCATAGTACAGGACTTCCAAAAGGGAAGCCTCATAGCGCACGTCACCGTGAGTGACCTCGCTAGCACCATTTGATTCCTCGTCTAATTCCGATTCCTGCGCAGCATACGCCCGAGGCCGACGCCTTCTCGTGCAGTAAGTCTTTGATGAACTGTTTACTCTTCGTGAATACGTCCTATTCACAGTGAACCACGGCAGCGAGAACATCGCAAAGATCGCGGAATCCGGGGATGCCGCTATCTTTCGTCGCTTTGTTGAGGCGCCTACGAAGGCGGCCAGCGACGCTTTTCATGCCGAACTTTCTCCCAAGGCCCAGCGTTGGGTGAGTCATAATCTCCTCGTGGCATTGAGTTTTCTGGCACTACAGGTTGCCAGTCGGCGCGAATATGCGCGAAAGCATCTGAACGATCAGGAAGCAGACACCGTCACAGTGTTAGACGGGCCCAGGGCACTCTTTGGCACGAGTACGAATAACCCGGCGGAGGCTTTCAACAAGAAGCACATCAACGCGAGGTTATGCAACGGACCCAAGTCCCTCCAGACCTTGTTCGCTGAGCAGGCAACGACCTACGCGGATACGAGCGCAGCGGCCATCCGGTGCGCAAAAACCGGCGAGAGGCTCACGTGAGTGTTCCTCGTGTTCGGATGCAAATTGTTGCGTCATTAGTTTCGTCTTGTCTTCGATCAAAATGGCGTGTTTTCGGCCAATAATCTCAAGGGTCTCAACCATCTCAAATACGTACGGGCCTACGGGCCTTTGTCTTTTCAGATCACACTCCCGTTGTTATGTTCACACTTGTCGGGTTGTTCTATGTGATATCTAAGCGTGAACCGTAGGCCCAACTACAATAATGATGCCCAAGTCAAGGTTGCAAAAAGCAAGACCCGGATAACAAGAGTTCAGCCTTACGGCGGCGGCGCTGGGGCCAATAAGGGGACGTTCTTGGTGTATGTCAAAGGTGACAACAATCAGCAACTTACGTCCGTCGTTGTTATCGGGCAGAAGGGATACGTGAATTTTGAAGATTCGGAGCAACTCGACGTACTTTCCTGTAGCTGTGGCAACTACGCGTTCTCTCGCTAGCCGTGCGTTTGCATGATTGGAGCTCAGATAGCTCGCGGTGAGCATGCTGAGGATCTCTATCCACTTTGGACCACGACGCAGCGTTGGGAAAATCAATATCGGGTCGGGGGTGTTTCCGATTCTCAACGCAACGGAAATTGAGTCGGCGCAAGGAGAAATTGAAGCCGAATGCAAAGAAGCTGGTGAGGAGTTTGAGCCTTGGCTGCCATCCGCGATCGGGCCCCGACGGACAGGCAGGCCAAAGACCGACCAACGCCAAGAATCCTCGCTGCGGAAGAATACGGGGTCGGGGTCAAAGAAGGACCGGAAGCGAGCACGAAAAGAAATGGCCAAGACGTTCGCCGGGTTGGACCCAGAAGGAACTGCAGCCCGGGTCGCCAGTAAAAAGCGGAGGAAAGGAGGCCGCAAAGCAACCGAGCCTCCCGAGCCTACCGAGCCTCCCGCGTCTACCGAGCCTCCCGCGTCTACCAAGCCTACCGAGCCTCCCGCGTCTCCCGCGTATACCGAGCCTCCCGCGTCGACCGAGCCTACCGAGCCTCCCGCGTATACCGAGCCTCCCACGTCGACCGAGCCTCCCGCGTCGACCGAGCCCCCAAACAAGCAGCAGAAAGAGTCGTCTACAAGCTCGTTTCCTCCCTGGTGGCCTACAGACAAAGAAGCGTGGGACCGTGCGCGCGCCGAGCTCACCACCACCCTCAATATGCTTACGGCGCGGAAGGAGTTTCAAATCAGTCCGGGTGATGGCTTCGGATGTGCCATATCCCGCTGCGCAGCCTAAACATTACGTTCCTGGAACAGTCACCTACGCCAGAAACAAGTTCGCCGTCACTTACGACAACGGGGACGATACGGAGCGATATGATGCGAACGACGAAGACAAGGGAATCCTTGCCGAGCTGAGTATGGGGTACTTCTTACCTTTCGAGAACGATTCGGTGCGATATTTGAAGCCGAGTTCAATGATGTGTGTTTTTATGGGAGTGTCCAAGAATGTTTGTAGCAGCGAGCTCGTGTGACCCCACGGTCCTATCGGGCATGTACACCCAACGCACTCGACACGGAAACAACAGGCTTCGTGCAGGAATCCAATCAATCAGGACGGCCTACGCGTGCTCCACCGGCCGGAAAGCCTCGCTCCAAGAAAAGGACCCAGTGCGCCATGTTCTCCGCTCGTTCAACAAGGCTCACAGGTGACTTGTTTATTTCCAAGCTCCCGCGTCGACTTCAAATCCATGGTTCATTAACGCCCGGGGGCACTTCGACATAGCCGTGTGGTTGCCTCGACAAGACCGCCGACGACAACCTCCACAACACTATCAAGAGGCACCCTCCTTAGAACCTCTGATGCGCGCTCTCGACCCTGAATCGATTCGCAAAGACGCTCTCCCTCTCGGATTTTGGGATCCAGAATGGGGTGATCCGTGTCACGCTGACCATTTACCTTTGTCTTTTGGCGTCTGCCTCTTGCCGAAGAATGGCGGACGACCACGGCAACAGCACCATGGTGAGTCGCGGTATGGGATGCTCCTACGATGGAAGGTGCGAGAATGGGCCCAGCTTAACCGCGTCAAGCCGTGGGAAACTGCTGGCGAGGCCGCGCGTCGCAGCCCTCAATATGCGAAGCTCCTTGCGTATCGCCGCGCTGCCTTAGGATCTCCTTCTAAGGCGGTCATGGGGGGGTGTCCATGCCGCGCGTGTAACGCCACGGTAGATTCTGCGTAGCTGCAGCACCTAGCTTTCGTTTTAAAAGCATTTTCGCACCAAAAGCGCTCACGCGCCCCCTTAAAAAGCCTCCTTAAGTTTGATTTAAAAGGCCGAAGTTTGGTCAATACTGTGGAAGTTTGAGGAGTAGTGACCAAACTTGTTGACCAAACTTACAAGGAAATTAGTCAAACTTGAAGGGTTGATTGATCAAACTTAATGCAACTTCGGAGTGACCAAACTTAACTGACCTAACTTCTATGGAAAGTGACCACACATGTGAGTTTTTCCTTAATCATACATCAAAATCGAGCAAACATGAGAGAAATTCACCAAACTTTTTGACCAAACTTGACGGATCCCTAAAAAATAAATAAGGACACAGGGGTATATATAGCCCCGGGCACTCGGACACACCAGGACCGGCATTCCTACCCTCACCTTATGAAGGAGTCATTCTTTACCCGCAGGACCTTATCCTAACTACTAATCGACAGATGTTTGTCTGTTTGTTTGTCTCTTTGTCTGTCTGTCCCTCGATTTAGAGTAAGGATCAGATAGGCGCGAGAGTAAGGATCAGGTAGGCGCGAGAGCCAGACAGTGATCCTCCAAGCCGTCTACGGCGACCTCGCAGACTATTTCCACGACCCGCGGCGGCTCTTTCAGCGCGCCATTCTCACGCCCCGTCGAAACGATGTTGTCGATGCTGACAACGCGCGCGTGACGCGGCCTTTTTTTCCCGGAGACGAGGCGTCGGAGTTCTTTTCGGCCGACTAGGTTGGGTCGGAAGACAACGCCTCGCTCTTTACAGTCGAGTTTTCAACTCCCTGACAGCCAACGGCATGCTGACTTTAATCGCGAGCTTAAAGTCTTCGCAACCTCGACCCGTCGCACGGCCACTGCAACGGTACCAGATACGTGATTGATCGTGTCGTGTCACCGAGGCTCCTCCAACCTGTATCCCTCAAGGCCCGCCTACGCCAAACGATCAACAAGAGCCAGGGCCAGACGCCCCGCGAGGTCCGCGTCCTCTTGCCCACAAGCCCGTCTTCTGCCACGTCCAGCTCTACGTGGCTCTCTGTCGATCGGCAACCCCGAGGATATCCTCTTCTGAGTCGACGACTCCACCCTACCCCACACGTGCTGCGCAATACCGATAAGCCCCCTCCCGGCGTCTACACGCGCACTGTAGGTGAACTTACTGGGACCAGGTGAACTTACTGGGGTGTGAGATTGGGACTAGGTGAACTTAGTGACCAGGTGAACTTACTGAGACCAAGTGAACTTACTGGGGTTTTTAGAGTGAACGCAAAGGCTAGCGGCGTGTGCGGATCAAAGCAGCTTAGATTGGCGGAGGTGAGAGCGACGAGCTCGAAGGAGAGTGGGGTGAGTGGATGTGAGCACGAGTGGGCTTACGTCGAACTTACTGGGGTTAGAGATTGGGACTAGGTGAACTTACTGGGACCAGGTGAACTTACTGGGGTTAGAGATTGGGACCATGTGAACTTACTGGCGAACTTACTGGCCTTTGGGACTAGGTGAACTTACTGGGACCAGGTGAACTTACTGGGGTTAGAGATTGGGACCATGTGAACTTACTGGCGAACTTACTGGCCTGCACTTGTTTTAGAGATATTCGGTCCCCACGCGACGTGCACGCGACGTGCGCCTGCGTGGTCGCCAGTTCCGTGGTACTGAACGACTCCAATCTCGGGCTGCGCGGGCCGAAGCGGTCCCGGACTGACGGGCGCGACGACTGGGGCGCGTGGATGTCCAGGACGTCGGACTGATTTTGGTGTAATGAGGGCCGAAGACTTCGGACTTCAGCTTGAGGGTCGACACGAGCTCGAATACCTGGCCTTGCGAGCACGCCGACAACGCGGGAGAACGGCCCCCCACGCAGAGGTAGTCCGCGGTCGAGGCGTTGCGCGTCGCGCTCAGCCACGGCCACTCCCACTGCTCGAGCGCGAGTCGCAGATCGTGCGCACGGAAGCTGCATATACTGGCCGGCGTGAACGAAGCGCGCGTGTTATCCTCGGTGAATCCCGACACGATCATCGTGTCGAAGAGGGCGATTTGCACCGTTACGCCGCGGGCGTCGAACGTCTCGTCGTGCCAGTAGGAGCGGACCGCGGTGTCGCCATCAAACACCGCACGCGAAGCACGCGAGCGACAACCACCTTTGAGCACGCGAACGACGCCCGGCGCGAGCGCCGCCTCCGGCGCGGGGGCGCGAGCTGCGCCTGCGGCGCGAGGGGCGGCGCAGCGCCAGGCGCGACGGGACATCCGCTACGGATCGAGGACTGGAGCGGCGCGAACAGCGACGCGGAACGGCGGCTCGAGCGTGCAGCTGCGGTACGGGGCGCGACAAGCGGCGCTCAACGCCCACGGCACGCGAACAGCGGAAATGAACTTCAATCGCAGCTCCGAAAGCGATCTAGAAGGGCGATGCGGCGCCTTTCAGCTTACCGAGCGCCTTCTGAGTGCTTCTGTGCCGAAGTCATCGAAGCCATCCTCTTCGGCGCCGTCGTCGTTGTCGTCGACCGGCTCGCACACCGTCGTACACCTTCGCCCGCATCGATCCAAAATAAGGGACCGAATCCTTTGGTTGAAAAACTAGCCCTCTCGAAGAGAGGCTTTGTTTGCCAAAGCTCGTGTGGTTGCGAAAAAAACCGTCGTCGCCAGCTCAGTATATCAGTATACATCCTAACTACTAATCGACAGATGTTTGTCTGTCTGTCTGTCTGTCTGTTTGTTTGTCCCTCGATTTAGGGTAAGGATCAGATAGGCGCGAGAGTAAGGATCAGGTAGGCGCGAGAGCCAGACAGTGATCCTCCAAGCCGTCTACGGCGACCTCGCAGACTATTTCCACGACCCGCGGCGGCTCTTTCAGCGCGCCATTCTCACGCCCCGTCGAAACGATGTTGTCGATGCTGACAACGCGCGCATGACCGCGGCCTTTTTTTCCCGAAGACGAGGCGTCGGAGTTCTTTTCGGCCGACTAGGTTGGGTCGGAAGCCGACGCCTCGCTCTTTACAGTCGAGTTTTCAACTCCCTGACAACCAACGGCATGCTGACTTTGATCGCGAGCTTAAAGTCTTCGCAACCTCGACCCGTCGCACGGCCACTGCAACGGTACCAGATACATGATCGATCGTGTCGTTGTCACCGAGGCTCCTCCAACCTGTATCCCGTAAGGCCCGCCGACGCCAAACGATCACCAAGAGCCAGGGCCAGACGCCCCGCGAGGTCGGCGTCCTCTTGCCCACAAGCCCGTCTTCTGCCACGTCCAGCTCTACGTGGCTCTCTGTCGATCGGCAACCCCGAGGATATCCTCTTCTGAGTCGACGACTCCACCCTACCCCACACGTGCTGCGCAATACCGATAAGCCCCCTCCCGGCGTCTACACGCGCACTGTAGGTGAACTTACTGGGACCAGGTGAACTTACTGGGGTTTGAGATTGGGATTAGGGATTAGGTGAACTTAGTGACCAGGTGAACTTACTGGGACCAGATGAGCTTACTGGGGGTTTTAGAGTAAACTCAAAGGTTAGCGGCGTGTGCGGATCAAGGCCGCTTGGATTGGCGGAGGCGAGAGCGACGAGCTCGAAGGAGTGGGGTGTGAGCACGAGTGGGTTTACGCCGAACTTACTGGGGTTAGAGATTCGGACTAGGTGAACTTGCTTATTCAAAAAAATTCAAGAAACTTACTGGGACCAGGTGAACTTACTGGGGTTAGAGATTGGGAGTAGGTGAACTTACTGGCCTGCACTTGTAACTACTAATCGACAGATGTTTGTCTGTCTGTCTGTTTGTTTGTCCCTCGATTTAGGGTAAGGATCAGGTAGGCGCGAGAGTAAGGATCAGGTAGGCGCGAGAGCCAGACAGTGATCCTCCAAGCCGTCTACGGCGACCTCGCAGACTATTTCCACGACCCGCGGCGGCTCTTTCAGCGCGCCATTCTCACGCCCCGTCGAAACGATGTTGTCGATGCTGACAACGCGCGCATGACCGCGGCCTTTTTTTCCCGAAGACGAGGCGTCGGAGTTCTTTTCGGCCGACTAGGTTGGGTCGGAAGCCGACGCCTCGCTCTTTACAGTCGAGTTTTGAACTCCCTGACAACCAACGGCATGCTGACTTTGATCGCGAGCTTAAAGTCTTCGCAACCTCGACCCGTCGCTCGGCCACTGCAACGGTACCAGATACATGATCGATCGTGTCGTTGTCACCGAGGCTCCTCCAACCTGTATCCCGTAAGGCCCGCCGACGCCAAACGATCACCAAGAGCCAGGGCCAGACGCCCCGCGAGGTCGGCGTCCTCTTTCCCAAGCCCGTCTTCTGCCACGTCCAGCTCTACGTGGCTCTCTGTCGATCGGCATCCCCGAGGAGATCTCTCTGGGTCGACGACTCCACCCTACACGTGCTGCGCAATACCGATAAGCCCCCTCCCGGCGTCTACACGCGCACGGTAGGTGAACTTACTGGGACCAGGTGAACTTACTGGGGTTTGAGATTGGGACTAGGTGAACTTAGTGACCAGGTGAACTTACTGGGACCAAGTGAACTTACTGGGGTTTTTAGAGTGAACGCAAAGGCTAGCGGCGTGTACGGATTAAAGCAGCATAGATTGGCGGAGGTGAGAGCGACGAGCTCGAAGGAGAGTGGGGTGAGTGGGTGTGAGCACGAGTGCGCTGACACCGAACTTACTGGGGTTAGAGATTGGGACTAGGTGAGCTTACTGGGACCAGGTGAACTTACTGGGGTTAGAGATTGGGACTAGGTGAGCTTACTGGCCTGCACTTGTTGCATACTAAACGGATCGCAAGAAACGGGAAGTTCAATGTGCGTGTCTGTCCTCCGTGTTTTCTTTTTAGATCAAACAGAAAGAAAGAAGATAAAGAAAAAAGATAAGCCATAAGTCACTTGCTAGAAAGAGAAATTACCTATAGGACGCAAGACTGCTCATGACGTCTTCCGGTTTTTCTCGCGGTGAACCGCTTCGTGGAGAGCGACGGCGGACCGCCGCGCGGCCCGCGATGACGAGACAAACCGTCCGGCGCTCGGCGAGGCGGGATATCGTGCGGGAAAACGAAAGAGGCGCAAGTTTCTTTGAAAAGGAACTGGTACTCGAGTGTCAAAGCCCAGGAGTGGAATGGTTCTCGAGCGCGAACGTGCGGTCCGTCGCGACAAGATGGGGTTTTTGCGGGCCGCTCGTCGTGAAGCTGTTGCCGCCGGCGACAAGGATGCGGCGATGCTGCTTGAGCGTCAACGCGAGGCCAAGCGTATTGCGATTGCGCGGCGGCGCGATGATCGTCTAGAAGAAGCGCACGCCGGCGACGAGGACGCGATGCGCGTGCTCGAGGACGAACGCGAGAGTGATCGTCTGCGCCACGCCGTATGCCGCGAGAGTCGCAGGGAAGCTAAACGACCTGGAGACGAGGCTGCGATCTTCCAATTTTTAGGGGGAAAGAGAGGGCAATCGTCGTAGTCACCAGCAGCGCTCCTCGCCCCCCCCCCCGACTCGGCGATGACCCCGAGTAGGTCCCGCGTACTTATCTCCGCCCGTCAAGCACATCCCTCCTGCCCCACAAACCCACCCACATCCTTCATGCTCCCCACACACACACCCCTTTCTAACTTTCACCCCCCCCCCCCAACCAAAGCCCTGCCGCGCCGGGGGTGTTGATCTCGATGTCGCGACGAGGATCTGGTGGTGTGCCGCTGCGATCTTCGCCCGTACTCATCAAAGTCGCACTGCGCAGCGCGGCGGCCAACGTGCACCTATTATCACCTTGTCTCAGCGCGTGCCAGGTTGTCGTGCGATGCGCCCAATTAGCGCGGCGAGGCGAGCAAAATCACGGCGTCGCACGGGCACCTCTCTGTTGCATTTTGCGTGGGCATAACGCAGTTTCCCTCCTGAAAGACGACCACATCATAACCTAACCAAAAGATAGATGCGCGCCGGGCGTTGGCTGTGTCGCGAGACTTTTTTATACCTTCAACTTTTTTGAACAAGTGAGTGCCCTCTTCCCAGCGTGCCGGGAAGATTCGTAAGTCTTACTATCATTAACCGACTCGATAGCGCTCCGAAAAAAATCGTTGGCAACGGGCACACCATGCGATGGCTTGTCGTAGTAGTATTGGCGGTGGTCGCGACGGGCGAGACGCCGTCGCCGACGTACGCGACGCCTGTCCCGAGCAGTCTGGGGCTCAGTTACGACAACCCGAACTGTCCCGATACGCTCGAGAATGCGAAAGCGCTTGAAGGCGGGCTCGCGCTGTTCACCATTTACGCGAACGACTTTATAACGGACAGCGTCGTGGACGCCGCCGAGCTCCTCGCTTGTGCTGCCAGAAAGGCGGGATTTGGCGCCGCGTTCGCCCTCGCGCCCGTCTCGGTCAACGTCCAAAGGACGCTGTGCAACGCGGGCTTGAGCCCCGTCGACGTGCCCGCGGCCGTCTTCGACCCGCACGACATCTATACGGAGTTCGAGACCGTCGAAGACGCCGAGCTCGCGGGGCAGTACGTCGAGCTTGCGTCCGCCGGAGACCCGCCTCTCGAAACAGCAGGCCGTCTCTCGGGTGCGCTCTCGTACTACAAGTTCGTTTTGTGGTTATTGGAAGGATTTTCTCGGATCGTTTATTTTGAACTCGGCACGTTTCCGCTCGGCCTTCCGTCCGCCAGCCCTCTTGTCGGCGCGTTCGACTGCGGCGAACGCGGCTACATTGGCATGGCGAAGACGGCGTTTCTGTTGGAGCCGTCGATCGACGTTTTTGTCGATCTCAAAGTTAAGGCACAAATCGGCGATTTTCTGGTGTACGCGAATTCCGACATGGACGTCCTCGAGAGCTACTTTTGTCCCTTTGCGTTTGGGGACGAGACGACGGCCGTGCTGGGGGTGTGTGAGGTGAAGCGAGAGGCGACGGGGTCGCCGTTCAGGCTAACGTACGGCGGCTCGGCCGCGTTCTACAAGTGGCACGCCCTTACCAGTGAGATCATACCGCTCCTCAACAGCAAGTACGCGACAAAGGCGGCGTGCGCGGACCTTGTTGTTGGTGCTGCTGCTGCTGTCAACAACGGCAGCAGCAGCAGCCCGTGCGACTGCATCCTCGAGGACTCAATCGTCCCGACCCCGGCTCCAAAGCCCTCGACCTGCGCAGCCCTCTTGCAGGCTACGTAATTCAATCGATAATAAGAGGTATTTAGGAGGACGCGCAGTGCGGTCCACCCACAACGAGAGCCCTGTCGTCAGGTCTTGCCTTGTCTTGCCTTGTGTCTTGTCTTGGGCATCGTCCATTTAGAGCAAGCAACGCCACCTCCATCAGGGGCGTTGTTGTTGTCTCCAACAACAACAACAACAAAAAGAGAAACACTCACTCTCACTCACTCACTCGCTCACTCGCTCTAGGTAGTGTCATCCGTGCCGTTTTGTTGTTGTTGTTGTTGTTGTTGTTGTTGTTTGGGCGGAGGACCCCCCTCACCAGCAGTAGTAGCCGGGGGGTCCCCGGAAGAAGAGGTCGTCGTCGCGTCCGCGGTAGTAGAGTCCGCGTGGTTTTTGGGGGACTTTTTTGGGGGATGATGGTGCTTGTTGCGGTTGCGGGGGCGGCGCGGCTTGGGCTTTGTGAGTTTGAGGTCGGGGGAGTAGGGGGCGGGGACCTTGGAGCGCTTGAGGAGGGCAGGTTCGGCAGCTTGCGAAGCCTCGGCGTCGACGACGACGAGGACGGGCGAGGCGCCTCCGGGGGGTAAAAACTCGAACTCCCAAAAGGTTGTTGATGATTGAGCCGGAGTCGCCGTCATCGAGACGACGTGCGCCAGGGATTTGACGGGTTCCGAGTTTAAGCGGTGGAGGCGCGGGAGATGGTGGCAGAGCTGATTGTAGCCGAAGTTGACGTCGTGAGACAAAGTCTGCGTCCATACTACGATCTGCGCGTCGGGTTCTGCCTTGTCCTTCTCCAAGTAGTCCGCAAAGCGCAGATCAAACGAGTCGTCGTCGTCGTCGCTCATCGCCGAAATGAGGGGTACCGACAGAGCCATCAACACCAGACCACCGACGACGACGTAGGCGGGATCGGCGTCGAAGCCGTCGACTAGAGGTACTAAGCGAGGAAGCGGTGACAACGTCGCCCTCAGCCGAATAGCATCGCCGTCCCTCAAAATCTCTACGTCGATCTCCTTGCCAGACAATTTGGAGGTGACGAGGTGGTCGGCGTGGACGCGTTCCGAGCCGCGGAGGGGAACCGTGCCGTCGTTGGCCACCGAGACCGAGTCCAACGATATCAAAACGTCCCCCGCCTTCACTCCAGCCTTGGCACAACAACCAAGCGCCGCCACCCGCGTCACCAACACGCCCGTAACATCGTCCATCTTGAGTCGCTTCCGGAGCGCAGGATTCTCGCAGGATTGGGTAGATATGCCGAGATTGCAGAGTCCCGCCCATTTTTTTGTTTTGAGGTATTCGTCCACGACGTTCGACACGACGACCCTAGGGATTATGTATCCAATGTTGTCGGCGGTCCCCGCGTACCCCGAAAATGCGACCCCCGCGACGCGCGAGTTGTCGTCGAGGGCGGGCCCGCCACTATTTCCGGAATTAATGGCCGCGTCGATCTGCACTACCAGCAGCTGCTCGGCGCCGCGGACGTAAGACGTCGTGTCCACCCGGCTCACCACGCCCCGCGTCACGCACGCGTTATCGCCGCCCATCGTATACCCGACGCACTTGACGGTTTCGTAAAGCCGCGGGAGATCGCCAAACTCGAGGGGCTCCACGCCCTTCCAGAATCTCGCGTCCTCGACCGCGAGGAGCGCGACGTCCGCCGTGTGAGCGATTACCAGAGACCGCGCCTTCCACTTGTGGACCTGGCCGAACTTTCGGATTCGGATGTCGGCGTGGGACGCGACCACGTGGGCGTTCGTCACGATCACGAGCTCGCCGACGTCGATAGCGAAGCCTGAACCAGTACATTCTTCCTCCATGAACACGGTCCACGGCTGCGTGTAGTCGGGCTCGACGAGGGTCACGTAGATCTTCATCACGCTCTTCAACGCGTTCTCCAGTTCGTCGATCGGCTCGGCGCGCTCCAGTTTCTCGGGCTTTGGATGATGATGCGGTTCATCGCGAGGCGGCCCCATATTTATTTTTGTTAAAACTAACTAATAAATAAACAAACAAATAAACAAACAAATAAATAAGTAAAAATAAATAAATAAATAAATAAATAAATTACCCTTGTTGTTCTTTATTTACCATCCGGCCTGCCGGACTTTATATCTCACTCTGCTATAGCGCTGATAATGGTCATCCGAGGCGTTGCGTTCTGGGCAGTATACGATACACGTGAGGCGCTATAAGACGCGTTGCGGCGTCAACAATGTGCAGGGAAGCTGGGGGGCGGGTGCCGTTGAGTTTGGAGTGAGGAAGTGAGTCGGAGACGCGACCTCGGCTAGAACCTGTCCGGGGCTCGTCTAGGGGCCCGTTGCGTCGGGACGACACATATCGTCGTCTTCATCCTTGGGCTCAGCTTGCGGGCGCCCGAGCGCTCGGGATAGTCTTCCACGTCGACGAGAGGTTCAGGGTCCATTACAAAGCCAGGAGTTGGTGGCCTTGGAGCCGTTCAAGTACGAGGGGCGGTTCGCGTTGAACCAGGTCTCTTTATCCTCCCTCTCGTAGACGATGTAAATCCAGCCGTAGCAACGTTGCAACCCGTGCATCCCGGGTTTGTTGACAGCATCGATAACGCCCCGATTGATTCCAGTAGAGATCTTCGTACCTCTACGCACCTCCGCGCGTTTGCCGATCAGATTGTCGTCGAACGTCGGCATCGCTGTCGTGTCGGAGCTGCAGGTCGCTTCCGCTTCGCGATTCGCTCGTCGGCTTGGGCATGGAGATCCTCGTCGCTCGCGAGCCGACGGGCCTCGAGAGAACGACGGAGATCGGTCGATGTACCAAACTCGGGCAAGCACCGTCGCTGCTCCGACAGCACCGCGGCCTCATAATACACTAACGGGAAAAGCTTCTTTCTCAGATTTGTTGGTCGAAAAAATCCGCTCCAGTTTGTTTCGGTCAGGAACTTAGGCCACGTTTACCGTACTGCTGGCCTTGCCGATATTTCCGTCAGTCGTCGACGCGTAGGATTTGGGACGGAGCTCTTTCAGCCCCGGTATGCCCAAGACATGGCGATTGATCTGCCCACTCAGCGCGCGGGATCGTTCTGCGTCCGACGAGAGCGAAGCAAGGTAAGTGGAAAGCTCGAGAGTGATTTTTTGCAGAGTCACGCGCCCATCGTGGAGATCCGATTCGACGATGATGGGCGTGACCTCGAGGGCCGACTTCGCCTTGGCCACCAAAGCCTCGACTTGGCGGTTGAGCGCCTTCTCCCGTGCCTCTCGATCCTTGTCGCGACGGCGCTCTTGGGCAGCTTCGTGCTGACTCCGGAATCACGGGCCTGTCGACGAGCAGCGCCGAAAGGTCGGTCGGCGGAGACTGACCATCAAGCTTGTCGCCATGCGACGAGGAGACCGCGATGTGACTGACAACCAACTCGTCGATAACCTTCCGTCTTCGCCCCCCGGCCATACCCCGTCCCACTGCGAACGTTCCGGCTGCCAACCGGCCCGCCCGGGAGGTGAATAGGTGTTGCTCGAGGGAAATATTCTGCCGTGGTGGTCCTTGGCGCCTCCAAATTGGCTTTCGCAGCGGTTCGTGTGACGTGTCGAGCCAGCGTACGCCGTCTTGAGCTCATCTGCCGCCGTCCACATAGCGCTTCGTCGCCTGACCAATGTCGAAGGTGTGGAGGCAGCCCTCGCCCCAGGCCTTAATGATCTTGAGCACGACACCCTTGATCTGCGGGTCGAGCTCACCGAAGATGATGTCGCGGACGGCCGCGACGTCGCGGATCGAGGTCTTGCCATCGACTGAGCGTTTCGTTGACTCAGAGCGGACGGCCGAAAACTCCTGGTAGGCCTCGATCTCCTCGTTGACGTCCAAGGCCTGGTAGTAGTCGAGAGTAGCCACCTTGTCCGGCTTGTCGACGCACGTGCGGAAGAAGGCGCGCGTATCGTCCAGGATCGGCGCCATGTCCAGGACGGTCCAGCCCTCGAGCTCCGTAGAGGCTGCAAAGAAGCGGAAAGGGACGGTAAACTCGTCATCTATGACGGCGCGGGCGTATAATAAGGAGGTAAGGGTGCGTGGCAGCATCATGTCCTTGCCGTTCTTGGTCGTGATGTGCGCCGTCCCGATCTCGATGCCGTCCATAGGCGAGGCGTCCGTGGCCACCGAGGCGACGCACCGGATTCGTTGAGCTCCAAGGCGACCAGAAGTTCCTGGAGTGGGCCCATCTCGCCGCGAAGCTTACGCGCGAAATCCGTACTCGGCAGTTCGAGCTCCGCGGCCAGCCCGGGACCCAGCACCGCTAAGACGACCGACGCGACAGTCTCGGAGATCTCGGCCGGTGGCACGCGAAGTGCCAAAATCTTCATGTACAGCCGCCGGAGCTTGGACGTCCAGGGCGTCCCAGAGACGGCACCGGCGCCCGAAGGTACCCAGATCTGTGCACGTTGATGCTCAAGGTCTTCGACTCGCTTTTGCAGCCGCCCGACCTCCTCCTCCTTGGCCTCGGTGCGCCCTTCGGCGACGGCGAAGAGATCCAATCGAAGCTGCTCGCGGTTGAGCTTGTTGACGTCGGCATAGCTGGACTGGAGCTTGCGATACTCATTCGGGTTCGAACGCGAGAGCCGAGCACGGGTGCGTCTCTCGGCGGCCGCGGCCGCTTCCCTGGCCACCTCGTCCGTCTGCTGCCGGGTGGCCTCGAGCTCGGCAATCTTGGCTTCGAGCTTCTCGGCGTCACGGGAGCGCTGCTTGGACTTGGCGTCTTTGTGTCGGTTGATCAGCACCTTGAGCCGCTCCTCTCGAGCAGCGGCCTCAGCAGTATCAACACCGTTGCACGACGTTTTTTGAGATTTGCGAGCGCAGGAGTAGGTGGTTTGGGTGGATGAGGTTGTGTGGAATGTGACCTTGCGAAGATGCGGGTGCTCGCGTTTGTCAGGGGTGACAGGAGTAGCACGGGGACGTTGCTTGATCTTCGGTGGGGTGACAGGGGTGGCCTTGGGCTTAGAACTGTCATTGATGTCGTAGTAAGACGGGGAGCGAGGACTTGGAGGCTTTTTGTTAGGAGGGGGCTTCTTGGTAGGGTCGGATAAGGAACTCGGGGTCCCGCGCCGGGGCCGAAAATCCCCAAGGATTGGCGGGCTTTTTTTTCCGTCGCCAAGTTGACCCAAAATGGTGCCGATTTTATCTTGGAACGAGTCGCGCTGCCGATTTGGCGAATCTACTTGGGAGTGAGGTATTTTGGCGCCTCGGTGGAGGGCGGGGGCTAGGTGGCTACTCTGCACGGCGCCATGGCATCCAAATACAACAACCGGCGCATCAATGTCCGTAGGCCCAGAGGGTCGTGTGGGCGTTTTTAGACGGCGCCTTTTGTTCGCTGGGGCCAGTTCTAGTGTCCTCGTCTTTCCGGGCATCCTCGGGAGACGGCGCGTGCCCGGCGACGCGCAGCTATGCGTCGTCGTCGTCGACGTCCATCGCGTCTCCTCCTCCTCCTCCGTCGTCGTCGTATTCGTTGTCCTCGGACACGAAGCGCCAGGAAGCCGAGCCGTTGAAGAAGGTGGGGCGGTTCGCGAGGAGCCACCCGCTGAAACCGTCGTCATAGGAAACGAAGATCCAACCCAGCCCGAGTTTCTTGCGACCGTCCTTGGAGTTCTCGTCGGATACCGCCTCGATGGTGCCGGGCATCCAGTAGCAGCCCGGGTGCCCCGACAACTCCCAGAGAACCTCGACGCGTGACCCGACCAACGCCACGTCAATCGTCGGTAGCTTCGAGCGGCCACTCGTCCGCGTCCGCTTCCTCGGATGGCGAAAGGCGAGGCACTCCTCAACCTTGGCCTTGAGCTCGTCAACGCTCAAGTGCCGCCTCGCGTCGAGTTCGAGACGCTGGGCCGTCGCGGTCCCGAGCACTGGCAGCTGCCGTCGGCGCTCGCCGGGACTACCGCCTCGGCGACCAACTCGCGGGAGTTGGTCTTGATCTGCTCGTAGACGTACTCGAGGTGCGCGGTGAGGAATTCGATGTTGGCCTTGGAACCGGCCGAGCCGATCGTCGGGTCCTTGTCCGAGGTGTAGGACTTGGGTTTGAGGTCGCCCATGCCCATGCCGACGACGTACCTGTCGATGTTCTCCTTGAGGACCTTCGACCGCGCAGCGTCGCTCGAGATCTGCTTAAGTGCCGCATCAAGTCGCTTCTTGACCGTCGAGAGCAGGTCCTCCCGACGAGGGCCTGCTCGTCGACGACAGGCTTGACTTTCATGGCCTCCTGGGCCTTGACGTAGTCGTTCACCTGGCGCTCGAGGGCCTTCTCGACGAACGCGGCGGCGACGGCGATGGTGCTCCTTCGCCGCCTCCGCGCGCGCGGCAGCCTGCTCCTTGTGGTTCTGCCGACCACGACGAGCCGCCTCCATCAACACTCCTCGAAAGTCGTCGCCGAGCGTGGCGAGACGTCCTCCACCAACTCGATCGCGCATTCGAGCGCCTTCGTCGTTCGACCAGCGACCTCGTCGGCGACGCGTCGCCGGCGCTTGGTCGTAAAACTCGTGGCGGCCCGGTCGAACATGTGGTCCCGTTGGCACGCGACGACCCCGACGCAGTTCACGACGCTCATGTTGACGTAGGAGGCGTTGTAATACTTCAATACGCCAAACTCGCCTTCGACCTCGTTCGAGTTCCGCCGCGCGCCGTCGAAGGCCCTCCGGAGCTCCGACGTCTGGTTGACCGCCGCGAGGTCGCCGTCGCCGACGTAGCGCATAGACTGCCCCCTCGAACGTGCGGCGCATGCCGCGGCCCCAGCCCGGAGCGCGTCGAGCATGGTCTTGGCCTCTGGATCATTGGTGTCAGTCGGAGCGAGCGCGGCGTCGCGGATCGTGGACTGGCCGTCGACGGACAGCTTCGCCGACCCGGCCCGCGTCTCGAGGAACTGGGCGTAGGTGGCGATCTCAGTGTCGAAGGCCTCGTAACCGGCGGTCGCAACGAGTTGTGGATTATCCTGGCAGACTTGGAAGAAGGCATGCACTCGCTCGAGAACGCCCGCCATGTCGAGAACCGACCAACCCTCGAGGGCGTCCGATGCGGCGAAAAATCGGAAAGGCACCGTGAGCTTGTCGTCGATGATCGCTCGGGCTCGAATGGCTCCGGCGACCTCCTGCGAGGACAAGGTCGAGAAGAGGTTGTTCCTGAGGATGTTCTGCGGCGCGTAGCTCGCGTTCTCGAGGAACTCGACGAGAAACGGGAGGTTGTGGAAGATGACCCAGGCCGCGTTGGTGCACGCGTCCTGCCGCGTCCCCTTGTCCGTGCGGCCGAGCGTGAGGTAGAGCTCCGACGGGTGCTTCTCCTCGAGGAATGCCCGGAGAGGGGTCCAGAGCCCTTCCCATAGCGATCACGCCCTCGCCGATACACTTGGACAAGGCATG
>JAQMWT010000550.1:0-46561 GCA_029834535.1 Chrysophaeum taylorii | reverse complement strand
AAAAACGATATTATATTTTTGGCAATATAATATAGCGCCGTTCAATAACCCTAGTGCGCTTCCGCCGGCCGTCCTCATGGGCGGAGTGGATCCGGGCGCCGGGGTTCTTGGAGGGGCGTCCCTTTGGAGGGCGTATCGCAACCGGGAAGAGGATCGAGTGGAAGCTCGGAGATCTCAGCGGACGACGGAAGGTTGAAGTCGACGTCCTGAAACAGCTCCCGCCGGTGCTCGGTTGTGAGTTTTTTCGAAACAAACCGCCAAACTTCCTGCTGGCCGCACTTGTCCACCATAGCTCGAGCCCCGTGATAGCAGGGGAGGCCGGATCGATGGTAACAGCAGTCGCACTCCGGCGGCCCCGTCGCATTCGCAGTGAAAGTTATCTTGTGGACTTTCGATGGATCCACCTTGCTCCGGACGCGGGCCTCTACCTTAGTCTCTGCGTCAATCCACGAGACGTCGGGTTATCGCATGGCTTCCGTGATGATCCAGGCGCTCCTCAACGCGCGGCGGAAGCTAACTAAACTAACTAACTTCAGACCTCTCCCGAGCATGGGAGCCAGGCTCGGCGGAAGCGGCCCGACACAACCATCCGCCGCTGCTTTGTCATTAAGGAATTTCTGGCGCTGCGCCAAAAGTTCTGTCATGAGGATCACCGAGGGGCATGCCAATCGAACCTGAAGGGAATGTCAGATCAGATAACTGCACGCTCGCGATTTGACAGATGGAATGCGACGCGACTTACGTTATGTTTATCGTCAGCGTTCTTCGATGACTCGACGGCCTGGCTTGTGACCTTTTCCGTGTCCTTGATCCCAGCGTAGATGGGAAAGATGTTCTCCTTCTTGCGATCATTTCCGAGAAGGTATTCTTTCGCGGGATCACACATGCTTTCCCAGATATTGTCTACTTTCCTCTTCGAGGGCGCACGGACACACTGCCAGAATCGGGCCACGTCCAAGGAATTCGACCTGGCCTTTTGTTGTAGTTTCGGTGCTAGGTGCTTCGGGTCGAGCATGGCGTTCGTTTCGTTGAATTCCTTCTTATGGGCTGTGAACGTGCCTTTGTCGCCGTCCATGAGCAACACCGCGCCCGGTCGATCCACATGCGAAAGGAAACCGGCGCTTGCACCGTCGCACGCCGCTGCCTCCTTGACAAACTGGAAGATCAAGCGGTACGGATGTTCTCTCTCGTTGTCTGCGAAGTGCGAGAAGGCGACCTTGCCAATGTTGTCGTTCGAGTCGTATACGGTCCAGTTGAAGACCGTGCCCAACGAGAACGCGCCCTTCCGTTCACAGTGCGCGCCGTCTATCTGATAGAAGGGGCGGGCAACTTCGGCTAGCCGCCTGCCCCAAGGTGACGTGACACGACGACCATGCTGTGGTAGTACTTCACCGGGACGTCCTCGCCATCGACATTGACAGTATCCCTGATGTCGGAGATGTCGACGGTGCTTGGGTCGAAACGCACACGATCCGCCTCTGGCAGCTTCTTCTGCTCCTGGGCGTGCCGGTGCGCCTCACAGGCGATACGGTACTCCCGCATTTCGGCGGCATCCGAAAAGAAGATGCTGACCTTGCAGCCGTACTCGTCGTGAAGCTTCTCGGCGAAGGCAGGGAGGCGCTGTAGCGCCGCGAGGCGGTCGCCGAGAAGAAGCAGTTGAGCTTGGCGCTTGATCTCGCGGAGAAAGGGGAGTTTCAGGCTGTACGAGACGAAGGGGGAGAGGAGAGTGCTGATGCCTTTGGAGGTCATTTTAGGACACTCGGCAAGGACAGGCACAACAAGACGGGCGAGACGCTGGGCCAAATATGGGCTTCGGCCGCGTTTCGATGCGATCGCAGCACAGCTTCGCGAGTGCTCCGTGTGGTTTCGCAAGACGAAGCGGCCGGTTGTCGGGGAACGTCGGCATATCTCGACGAAAGGACACTCGTCTTGGGCCTCTTAGTCTGGCGTCGCCGCCATAACACCACGCCGGGCCTTCTTGCTGGCGCGAGCTCGTGCCGTCTCCGCCGCACCGCAAACTAAACAGAGGACGTCGTGCTTGCATTCGCGAGCTTTGAGCACGGTGCCAAATTTGGCCGATCGACCGCGCGCGAATTGTTCGGCCTGCCACCGAAACTCGAACGACGTTGCCCCGTCGCTCCCGGTCTCATTACCCACAACCAGCTCGCACGCGAGGAGCGGGTCGTAAATGCGCAGAGGCTCCCAGAAAACGCCGCGTTCTTTCGCGAAGAGGAGCCGGCTTTGCTCCTCTACACGCCGTTTGTACGCCGCCTTCGACGCGTTTCGAGCCCGATTAATTTCCGCCGCATTCTCCTTCCTCTTTTTTTTTAAGTGGCGCTTCTTCTCGCAGTTTTCGTCAGCGTCGTGGTTGCAAAAACTCGCGTCCGCTTCACATTCATCATCAGAATAATCGATATCGGACTCAGCCTCAACCGTCGACATAGTCACTGAGCGAGCCTCGCACGACGAGCCGACAGGAGGAGGCGGCGTCGCTCCGAAGTAGTTGCGAAGCGTTCGTAACGCTTGGTTCAGCCGCTGCATCACCTCGTGCGCCCGCTGGTCTTGCCATTTGTCCCCGTGGAACTGCCGCGCGAGGTCAACAATGCTTGCGCCTGCGCGCGGGGCGGAGACGTCAAAACTTTTCGAAGTCACGTTACTGCGACGGGACGCACCTTTTCAAGAGTGGCACTTTTTCTCGCGCCTAAGACAGTCACGGCGCCTGAAGCTGTCAGTATACGCGCGATGACGCGCTCCTTCGCCTCGTCGACTGACTCCCCCGACTCCCATGGCAGCGGTTGCAGCGCAACCGCTCCTGAATCGGTTTGGGCCGGTGGTGGCGATGGTGGAATCGGTGATTCCTCAAACGTTTGCGGCCGCGACCGCGACGGCGACGGCGGCGGCGACGACGGCGATGGTGGAATAGGTGACTCCTGTAGGGTCTGCGTCCTCGCCCGCGACGGCGTCGACGCCATCGGCTGACGAAGAAATTTCCGTTGGCTCTTCGCTGAACTAACGGCCTAACGGATTTTTCGACTCTTCAACCGCCACTTTTTTAGGTCGCCCCCCCAATTTCGACGCATGGTTTTAAGGTCGCCCCCCAAATACGTCCACTTTTTTTACGGTCGCCCCCCCAAAAACATGTTTATAAGGTCGCCACCCCAATATCACCACTTTTTTTACGGTCGCCCCCCCCAAAACACTATGTTTTTAAGGTCGCCCCCCCAATACATATAGAATCCAACGTTGTCGCCCCCCTAATAGCTACGTCACCCTAATTATTTTTAGGGATCGGTCAAGTTTGGTCGACAAGTTTGGTCAATTTCTTTCAAGTTTGCTCGATTTGATGTATGTTTAAGCGAAAATTCACAAGTTTGGTCACTTTCAATAGAAGTTTGATCAGTTAAGTTTGGTCACTCCGAAGTTGCATTAAGTTTGATCAATCAACCCTTCAAGTTTGATTAATAACCTTGTAAGTTTGGTCAACAAGTTTGATCACTACTCCTCAAACTTCCACGGTATTGACCAAACTTTGGCTTTTAAAATCAAACTTAAGGAGGCTTTTTAAGGGGGCGCGTGAGCGCTTTTGGTGCGAAGATGCTTTAAAAACGAGAGCTAGGTGTTGCAGCTACGCAGAATCTACCGTGGCGTTACACGCGCGGCATGGGCACCCCCCCATGACCGCCTTAAAAGGAGATCCATCCTAAGACAGCGCGGCGATACGCAAGGAGAGCGGGCAGCGACGCGCGGCCTCGAGAGCAGCTTCCCACGGCTTGGCGTACTTAAGCTGGGCCCATTCTCGTACCTTCCATCGTTCGTAGAAGCCACCCAAACCGCGACTCACCACGGTGGTGTTGCCGTGGTCGTACGTCATTCTTCAGCAACAAGCGGACATCGGACACAAGACGTACATGGTCTGCGTGAGACGGATCACCCCATTCTGCATCCCAAAATCCGAGAGGGTGCGCGTCTTTGATAATCGACTCGGGGTCGAGAACACGAAACTCGACGACCTCGAGAAACTGCGCGAGGAACGCCCCTGGCGCACCCAAAGATTGTAGTCCCACACTTGTGCGGGGCCGTACAGGACCACGTTCAGGAGTTCCTCACCGTCGCGTACCCGATCCGGAGTTAGCTGTCCGGCTTGGATATGGGACGGCAACGCGAACACGTGCCGTTGCGCCTGCATAAACAACTCGCACGACCGTAAGTGAACACCTCCCTATCCTCCTCCTCCTCGAGCATCTCGACAACCCCGCCCCGCCGCAAGATCTCCCGCTGCTGCTGCACCGTCGAGCACTGTGCGATAAAGTCGGAAAATACAAGCTGCGGCGCGAAGGGATGTCAAGACGTCGACAGCCTCGCTCCGGAAGATCACTGACACCACCCCTGTAATTCTAACCCTGTCATCAGTGCGAGTCTCAAATATGACAAGTTTGATGTGATTGTTCGAAATTTGATCACACCAAATCGAATTAGGTTTGATCACAAAAAAGATGCAGGTTTTATCACTATTATGTAAGTTTGATTACTGGAATTGAAGTTTGATCACAAGGCCGCAAGTTTGGTCACAAAGTTTGATCAACGTTGTTACAAGTTTGGTCACAAAGCCTCCAAGTTTGACCATACACACGCATCAACATGCGAACACTCGCAGAACAACATCCACAAACAAGGCCTGCGCAAGACAGCGCTGATACCGCGCTGTTTCGTCGCCCAAGATTTTTCGGATGCACCTTATTAGTTCGATGTTTATGACAGACTACAGCGAACGATCCCGGTTCGTCATCTCGTGCCTTTAGCGGATGACATTGTTGCAGATGTCTATCAAACGCATATGCCGAGAAGAGGCGCCTGACCTGCCCTCCATAAATCAATTGATGAGGACCGACACGGCCTCGCAGAAATGCTTCGCGCGATAGCTGGGTCTTTGTCGGCACGAAGGTTCGGAGCAGGCGTGCCTTTCAGCACACGTAACGATATTGTCTACTTGCACATCACAACGAGCAGCACGCACAGAGAAGCTGCACCTTACATATAGCATAAAAGAACGACAACGCTGTCGCGAAGTTGTTAACCATGTTGTTGTACGCGCCGCCAACTTTCCACCCGTGTCGAACATCATCTGCTGCAAGTCGGCCTCGAGAACACACATGCTGAACTTGGCATCTTGGTTAGATCGAGTAAAGTGGAGCCTCGTATTTGCGCGCTCTGAGCTGCGACAGCGTACTCGGCGATCTCTCATAGTCGTTTACCTTCGTCTGGGCACGCGACTTCTTGTTTTCTTTCTCGGCGTCGTGGTCAACCGACGTCGGCGTGTTACCACCACGCTCCCGCTCGACCTGAGCGAAGCCCGCATCGATACCGTTCTCCTCGTCGCTCGTTTCGAAGTCGAAGGACGCTCCGGAGTCACAGCACGACATGCAGAACAGCGGAAAGCTTGATCACGGCGGCCTTTGTTTTGTCAGTGAACCCTTATGTTTGCTCTCTAACAGTACAAGTTTACTAACTAACTAACTAACTAACTAACTAACTTCAGACCTCTCCCGAGCATGGAAGCCAGGCCGGACCGGCAGGAGCCGGTACGGAATCACAGAGGAAAATCACGCAGTTGGGGCAGAGGCGAGGGACGAGGACGGACATGTTGATGGTGGACCGCCACTGCGCGCGGTCTTGTGCGAGGTCGTGCAAAAGCGTCGCTGGCCGCGGACGTGTTGGTCCGCGAACAATCGACCTGTCCGTCGCGTTCTGCCCAACCGAGCGAACCCCATCCCAGCGCGGACTTTCCGGGTGCTAACCGGCCAGACCGGGAGGCGAGCAGGCACCGTCCCACTCCGGGACGGCCGGGGCCGCCGCAGGGAGCAAGCGTGTTAGGCGCCGTCCTCCATCGCAACCAAAGGCTAGCGATCGCAGGGTTTGTCCGTACAAGTTTAGTCTACCAAGATGCGGATTGACCAAACTTAAGTGACCAAACTTGTGACAACTGGAATTGTTACAACTGGAATGGGGCGTTAGACTAGCAATAAGGGAATGACGTAGGGATACTAGATACGTGGTGCAGGGGTAAGTGTCATAGCTTCCTCACACCGGTGCTGGAAAAGAAAGAAAAGGAAAAAGGGGTAAGTGAGGTCCTCACACAGGTGCTGGAAAAGAAAAAGGAAGAAGGGAAAGGAAAAAGGGGTAAGTGAGGTCCTCACATAGGAGAAGCTCTGAGGAAAACGTCAATAGAGGCATTGTGGCAGAAAGAAACAGGAGATATCAGGGCGAAGTCACGAGGTGAGGTAACGAGCACGAAGCCGGAGGGAGGAAGGAGCTTCCGTACTGCGGGTGAAAATGTCGCAAAGGTTGTCAAGACGAGTAATGTGTTGGAGATCAATGATGTGGTTGCGATGATATTCGGCGGTGCTGTAAAAGCGAATATCAATATGGCGGGTGCGCCGTGTGAGACATTGAAGACGGACTTGGGTGACGGTGGTGCTATTATCGACATACATTGGTACCGTGTGACGAGAAGCCAAGAGAGCTCAGCAGTAGCGGCGTAAAGAGCGAGCAATTCAGCTTCAAAAGAAGAGCGAGCAAGGAGGTACTGCGAGCGGGAGCAGTAGGCTATCATAGAGCCAGCAAGGAGAAAACAAAATCCAGTAGTGGCGTGGCGGTCATCAGGGTCGTCGGCCCAGCTGGAGTCGGAATAACCACAGAGACGAAGGTAGAATCGCGACCAAGAATAAGGGCAAGATCCTGAGAACCGTTGAGATAACGCAGAGTGTGGGATAAAGCGTGCCTGTGGGGTTTACCAGGATTGTGTGAAAAACGCGCACACTGATTGACGGACCAAGTGATATCAGGGCGAGTCATGATGGAGATAAATAAAACACAGCCAACAATACGACGAAAAGGGATGCGCGCCATGAAGATGTGATCTGGAGATCCAGGAGCAGGACAATCAGCCGCAGAAAGATGAAGACCTTTGGGAGCGGGAGTCAGTTCAGGTTTACTGTTGATGAAGCGATGTTCGATAAGGATTTCACGGATAGCATGGGATTGGTCAAGAGTGAGTGTTCTTCGAGGGCGATAACGCGTAATGCGAAGACCAACGTAAGTGTTGAGATCAAGCTCATTGACGTCAGTGAAGGTTCTGAAACGGAGGAAGAAGGCTCGGTAGTGGCCAATGCAATGACGAGGGTGCGCCACAAGAAGATCATCAACGACAAGAACGAGACGTAGGACAACGGTAGAATTAAGCACGAGCTTGTAATTGCAAGTGTCACCAGATCCGCGGACGAAGCCACAATCATTGACAAGGAGGCGTTCCAAATAAAGCCACCAATTACGACAAGCTTGTTTGCAACCATACCAAGAGCGACAGAGATTGTAAACGATCTTGGAACCATCGGTGGGTTGGCGAGGAGCATAGCCTTCGGGTGGCCAGACATAGATGTCTTCGTCAATGGGAGCTTGGATAAAAGCGGAGCTGACATCCAACTTGTGCAAATCCCAGTCATGAACAGCGACAAAGGTTAGAAAGAAACGGATCGTGACGATGTTAGCAACCGGCGAGTAGGTGACGTGATAATCAATGCCGTGAACCTGGGTGTAACCGCGGACAACGAGGCGAGCCTTGTACGATTTGAAGCGGCCAGAGTCACACTTCTTGCGGAGGATCCACTTGAGGGTACAAATGTTGCCAGAAAAAGTCGAAGGAACGCGAACGACATCCCAGCAACCAAGCTGACCAAGGGTGTGATATTCTTTGGCGATGGCTTGCAACCAGCCAGGACGCTCAGGATTGGTCTGAGCTAAAGCTTCACGTAAATGGGTGGAAGTAACGGTTGACTCGTCAATGTATGAATACTGAGAGGTTTCTTCGGAAGCAGAGTAATAAACATGTGCATGGGGATCAACAAGGGTGCTAGCTAAACAAACGGGAAGGAAGACATAATGAACTAACAAACGAAAGCTAGAATAAGAGACATACAAAGAGTGACAGGAGGAAACAGAAGCCACAGAGGAAACAGAATCGACATTGTGACAGGATGAAACAGAATCGACATTGCGTTGTTGACAAACGCCAGTATGAAAGTTTGTTGGTTTTTGTAATGCGCTTTGGTCGACTTTGCGCGGTCGGCCCCGTTTGGCTCGACGTAATGGTGCACGTTTCGTATTGTCCGTTGACGGTTGTGGTATTGTTTCAGGGGTGATCAGTCCCGATAAGGCCGGCTCCTGAGCATCAAAAACAGAAGACAAGGGAGCAACAGCGGAAGATAAACGAGGGTCGTAATAAAATAAGTCAGGAAAACGAGAATCCACAAGAGGCGGAGGAAGGGGTTGGGAGGACAGAGACTTACGCATAGCAAAATTTTCGTCAAAAACAACGTCAATCGAGGTGTGGATGACGGGACCAGTGGCGCGTTGAAGCAATATGTATCCAGGGCCGGCAGAGGGATACCCAATGAAGATACCTGTTATAGCTTTGGTAGGCCATTTGTCGCCAGTAAGAATTGCAGCAGGACAGCCCCAAACACGAAGAAAATCGACACGGGGGAGAGTTTCATGGAGCATTTCATATGGCGTCATCCAGGGTTAGAGGCGTTTGGCATGCGCTCAGAGATGAAGTCAGCCGTTTCCATGGCCCAACGCCAAAAATCAGGTGGACGGTGCGCATGCACCAAAGAGTGCGAGTAATATCAGCAGTTGCGCGATGAGCGTTCCACAACACCAGAAAAAGCGTGCGCCTGTGAAGTTTTGGACTGAGCTGCAGGAGCACGTTTGAGAGCGATGTTGTTGCCCAGACAGAAGGTTTCGAATTGGCCCATAAGAGAGCGGTCACGATCGGTGTAGATGAGGGCAATGCGATATCCAAATGGGCGAACCACGGTAGACAGAAAAGTTCGAGTTGACGAGCGTTCGTAAGTGCATCGTGTCGTGGAGCAAAGTAACGTGTGCGGCGGCGCGTATGATCATCGACAAACGTGAGGATCGCTCTGTCTTGATGAATAAAGGAAGGGGCGCCTGCAAACATGAGATCGGCGTGGATAATAAGATAGGGCGCAACGGCACGTGGACGAGACAAAGGCTCGGAGGCAGGAAGCGAGGTGGAAGTGGAGGCATGTGCTTTACGTTGGCCAACATGCGCAGCATGCATTTTACCTAGAGCACAAGCAGGACAAAAAGAAAGAGACGCGGAGCTCGGGAAAAGCGGTGCGCCAACAGCGAGAGAAGACAAACGTCGGATATAAGAGGGACTATAGTGACCAAGACGAGCATGCCAAAGGTCGAAGGTAAGTTGAGTGCGTTGAGACACAGCGGGAAACGCACAAGGGTCATGGACGCGAGGGCAAGAAGAAAATGCCACAAAGGCGAAACGAAGTCCGCGTAGGGCGCAGCGGTCGTATTGCCGATCCAACAGACGATCAAAAGAAGACCACAGCGACGAAGCAGGGGAATAACGTGATGCGTTTGTCGGTGACGTAAAATGCGTTGCGGATGAGCAGGGCCAACAGCCTGAATCGTGTGACAATCGTAACCAACTTGCTCAAGGGCATGATCCGAAAGAATCCGTTTGTCACCAAGGCCAGGAGAAATGAGGGTATGCGGGAACGCGACATGGATACCATGAGGGGCGGAAAGAGTGGGTGGAGGAGAAGGAAGACCACGATTGTCGAGACCAATGAAGAAACGTTAAGTGAGCAGTGCCAGAACCAGAAACAGAGCCAGTGCCGATAGCAGAAGTGATGAGTGCTGTTGAGTGTTGTCAAGGTCAGTGAAACCAGCAGAAGAATTGAAGAGATTGACGTTTGCGCCGGTATCGTAGACGACGAAGGCGAAGTTGCTGTGCAGGTAGTCGCGCTCACGAGCGGTGAGCAGAGCGGTAAGAGCATTGGTGGAGGAAAGAACTCGATGAATGGAGGGGGAGATAGAAAGAAGATGGTAATTGAAAGACGGGTAGGTGGGTGCAGAAAGAGATGGGTCAGGAGGAGATGGCAGTGGAAGGCGGGACAGGGGGTGTGGTGGAGGGTGGCAAGAAGCGGCGGAGAGGGTTGAGATGGGGGCAAGAGTGGGATGGGGGCGGAAAGATAGTTTTGGTAGAATGGTGGATGGGGCCGAGGTGGGTATTGGGGATTGAGTCGAGGTGGGTAGTGGGGATTGGACCGAGGTGGGTATTGAGGACGAGGGCGAGGGCGGGCTGTGGCTTGTGAGAGCAAATAGCGCTGGCGCTTACGACAATCTTTCTGGTGATGGCCAGGAATACCACAAAAGTGACGAAGGTCAGTAGGGCGTGGGCGCTTGCGATGGAAACCACGGGAAAATGAAGGCGAAGGTCGGTTACGGAAAGATGGGCGAAAAGATGGGCGAGGGCTAGAACGTTGTTGGGAGCGCAAAGCATTGAAACGATGAAGGCATTTATCAGAAGGATGGTTGGTACGACCGCAAAAGTTGCAAAGTTCACGATGGCGGGGACTTTCACGGAACGTAGCATGGACAAGCGCAGACTTGGTCTGAAGATGATCGAAAACTTTACTGTTGAGGCGATCAACGAAACCATTATATGTGCGCAGTTTAGGGTCAAGTGCAATGAGATCCTTAGACAAGATCGAGTCGGGGATTTTCGTCTGAAGCAATTGCAATGCAAGAGTGTCAGGGAAATCTTGATGATGCCGAGCAACTTGAACACCAGTGATGAGCTTGTTAAGAAAAGACTCAAGTTCATCGATATTGTTGCATACCAAGGAATGCAAGGAAGCAATTGCAGACTGAGCGACACGATCTCCATGGCCCATGTAAACATCGGTAATGCGCTTGTAAAGCCGCGTGAAGTTCATATCGCGGTTTTTGCGGATATCCGCACGATCAGTATCATGCATTGGTAGCGCCATGAACAGTGCAGAGTACCAACGTTGCTGCTTAACACCAAATTCTTCCTCAGAGCAGTCAGAGGCGGAAATGCTAGTCGAAGTGTCGTTGGTCAAGATAATGCGATCACCGGTGGAAATGATCATGTTTTCCAGGCGCCGGGTCCATTGGTGAAAAAGATGTCGCTCACCGCTGAAGGCATCAAGTTTTTGCGAAAGCTTGCTGTCTTTAATTTCGATCAAGGACATGTTAGACGATAACGAACCGAACACGTAGCAATGAACTGAAGCCGAGGAGGAGTCGCCACGAAGTCAAGCACAGGCTCGACCGTGGAGAACACCTGCTGCCATGTTACAACTGGAATGGGACGTTAGACTAGCAATAAGGGAATGACGTAGGGATACTAGATACGTGGTGCAGGGGTAAGTGTCATAGCTTCCTCACACAGGTGCTGGAAAAGAAAGAAAAGGAAAAAGGGGCAAGTGAGGTCCTCACAGGAATGGGGCGTTACACTAGCGATAAGGGAATGACGTAGGGATACTGGATGCGTGGTGCAGGGGTAAGTGTCATAGCTTCCTCACACAGGTGCTGGAAAGGAAAGAAAAGGAAAAAGGGGTAAGTGAGGCCGCCACACCGGTGCTGGAAAAGAAAGAAAAGGAAAAGGGGGTAAGTGAGGCGCTCACAGAGGAGAAGCTTGAAGGTGGAAAAAGTCGTCGGGAGAGGCATTGTGGCAGAAAGAGACGGGAGATGTCGGGCGAAGTCGCGAGGTGAGGTAACGAGCACGAAGCCGGAGGAAGGGAGTAGCTTCCGTACTGCGGGTGAAGATATCGCTAAGGTTATCAAGGCGGGGAATGTGTTGGAGATCAATGATGTGATTGCGATGATATTCAGCGGTGCTGTAAAAGCGAATGTCAATATGGCGGGTGCGCCGCGTGAGACATTGGAGACGGACTTGGGTGACGGTGGTGCTGTTATCGACATACATTGGTACCGTGTGACGAGGGAGATCAAAGTCATCAAAAAGTTTGAGAAGCCAAGAGAGCTTAGCAGTAGCGGCGTAAAGAGCGAGCAATTCAGCTTCAAAAGAGGGGCGGGCGAGGGGGTACTGCGAGCGTGAGCAGTAGGCTATCATAGAGCCAGCAAGGAGAAAACAACAGCCAGTGGTGGAGTGGCGGTCATCAGGGTCGTCGGCCCAGCTGGAGTCGGAATAACCACAGAGACGAAGGGTAGAATCGCGACCAAGAACAAGGGCAAGATCTAGAGAACCATTGAGATAACGAAGGGTATGGGATAAAGCGTGCCAGTGGGGTTTACCAGGATTGTGTGTAAAACGCGCACACTGATTGACGGACCAAGTGATATCAGGGCGAGTCATAACAGAGATAAACAAGACACACGGACAATACGACGAAAAGGGATGCGTGCCATGAAGACGTGAGCAGGGGAGCCAGGTGCAGGACAATCAGCCGCAGAAAGATGGAGACCTTTGGGAGCGGGAGTCAGTTCTGGTTTACTGTTGATGAAGCGATGTTCGGTAAGGATTTCACGGATAGCATGGGATTGGTCGATAGCGAGCGTGCGTCGTGCGCGATCACTCGTAATGCGGAGACCAACGGAAGTGGTTAGATCAAGCTCGTTGACGTCAGTGAAGGTTCGGAAACGGAGGAAGAAGGCTTGGTAATGGCCAAGGCAATGACGAGGGTGCGCCACAAGAAGATCATCAACGACAAGAACGAGACGTAGGACAACGGTAGAATTAAGCACGAGCTTGTAACTGCAAGTGTCACCAGATCCGCGGACGAAGCCACAGTCATTGACGAGGAAGCGTTCCAAATAAAGCCACCAATTACGACAAGCTTGTTTGCAACCATACCAAGAGCGACGGGGCGTGTAAATGATTTTGAAACCATCGGTGGGTTGGCGAGGAGCATAACCTTCGGGTGGCCAGACATAGATGTCTTCGTCAATGGGAGCTTGGATAAAAGCGGAGCTGACATCCAACTTATGCAAATCCCAGTCGAGAACAGCAACGCCAGACAGGGGCTTGTATGAAAGCAGAGATGACATCTACAGGATGGTACTTGTCGTGGTAAGCAATGCCGTGAACCTGGGTGTAACCGCGGACAACGAGATGAGCATTGTGCGATTTGAAGCGGCCGGATTCATACTTCGTGCAGTGGACCCACATCAAAGGGCAGATGCTGCCAGAAAAAGTAGAAGGAACGCGAACAACATCCGAGCAACCGAGCTGACCGAGGGAATGATATTCTTTGGCAATGGCTTGTAACCGACGTGCAGGATTTGGATGGGCTAGAGCGAGACAGAGGGGAAGGAAGACATATTGAACTAACAAACGAAAGTTAGAATAATTAACGTACAGGGAATGACAAGATGACACAGAATCGAAGGGAAGATGACACAGAATCGAAGGGAATGACAAGATGACACAGAATCGACATGAGATGACACAGAATCAACAGTGCGTGGTAAAACGCCAGTATTGTGGGTTTGAGTTGGTTCTCCATTTGTTTCTAATAACGTGGGCTTTTTGTCGACTTTGCGCGGTCGGCTCCGTTTGGCTCGACTTTGTTTTGCATGCTTTTTGTTTTGTCGGCACTGGTTGGCTCGACTTTGTTGTCCACGTGTCTGAGGGCGTTGTTGGTTCTTCGGAGGTCATGGGCTCGGAGAATGGTCGGTTCACGTGATGGGGTGATCAGTCCCAGTGAAACCGGCGCATTCTCATCAAACACAGGGGACAAGGGGGGAACAGCGGAAGAACAGGTGACAATCGGGCAACAGCAGGAACAGGTGACAATGGGGCAACAGTAGACGATAGCGTGGGAGCGTGATTCGAGAAAGTCTGAACAACGTTGAAGTTCCTTCGGTGGTTGACATTGCAGGAAATCTGATAAGCGAAACTGTCAGCAAAATCGAGGTCTGAAGAACAATAGCGACAAAAGTGCCTGGGGTGACTTGCGTTAGGCGATTGTGGCCACTGAGAATCGCAGCGCGGCAAAGATAGCGGAAACACAGGCTGGTACATATGATGGCTGAGTACCAGACGTCTGATGAGAACGTTGCCTTTGGGCAGATATGTTGTATGGTGACCAGGTTATGACGACGGTCGGAGGCGACTGAAGCAAAAACAGGCGTAAACAGGGTTGATGCGAACGTTGGGTGTTGGGTTGTTGTGGCGCGAGCAAGTTGCCATGGGCACGATCGCGTCCTGTACGCGAAGATGGAAGACCTCTGACGCGCCAGCGTTGGAAGGAACGAACACGGGTAGACCAGGCTGCTGTATGCCAGCCGGCGGTGGCAGATAAGAAAGTGGCCCGTTTGCGCATTCGCAATAACGAAGTTGCCATATGGGCCAACGTTGGAGGAGCAAGCGACGATCTTTGCTCGTCATACTCGAATAGACTGCGGTAGAAGTTGGCGATAGTGGCAAGACAGTTGTGGCACGTAAGAACGTTGCAGATAGCGTCGCAGTGACACGTAAGAACATTGCAGATAGCGTCGCGGGTGCTGAGCACGGAATTCACTTCGATAGCAAAACCGGATTTTAAAGGTCAGAAAAGCGGCGAAAAGGCGATAGTGCGCGAAGGAGAACCACAACATTGTGTTGATACCGTAGACGAAGAAGCCGAATAACACAGCAAAGAAGCGGCGGTCCAGGATCCCGAAGATGAGCGATCCAACCACATAGGAAGCACGAAAGTCGCGCACGCGAAAAATTGACAGGCACAGCTTAGTTGTGGCGGGTGAAATGCGCGATAGAACGTGATTCGCTGGTTTTACCGAAACCGACAAGCACAACGAGGAGTGGATCAACGAATAGGTGAAAAGGCACAACGGGGAGTGGATCAACGAACAGGTGAAAATGCACAACGGGGAGTGGATCAACGAATAGGCGAAATACATAACGAGGAGGGGAGCAAGGACGAGGTGAAAAGACAACGAGGAGGGGAGCAACGACGAGGTGAAAAGACAGAACGAGGAGAGGAGCAACAACGAGGGGAAAATACAGAACGAGGAGAGGAGCAACGACGAGGTGAAAATACAGAACAAGGAGGGGAGCAACGAATAGCGGAAAATACAGAACGAAGGGCGCCTGTGCAATGGGAGCTAAAAAAAAAGCCACAACGAGGGGCTTCCGTGGGATGGGGTTGTTGATGTGCTTGCATCCGACAATCGGCGGTACACACGCTGACTTGGAATTATCTTGATTGGCAGAAAGGTGCAAATATGATGAGACAGAGTATCGGGAGGGGGGTGTGAGACGGTGGGTGTGGCCGTTTAAGGCGGTGAAAGGGGTGGAATAGATGGTGGTATGAAAAAAAGCGGCGGAGTGGAACTAGAAGCAGTCAAGGTGGGAGTAGGCATAGGAGCAGAAAAGGTAGTGTTACTGGTGGTGGTTTTGGTGGGTTGGTGTTGTTGGGTGTTGTTGGGGTCATTGGAAGTGTTGCGCTGTTGAGAAGAACGGCGATGGTGGGTAGGGCGTTGTCGTGGAATAGCTAGGAACTTTGAAACTTGAGGCAGTCCCCCTTAAATTGATCCTTGCAGCTGCCAAAATGACATTGGGTAGTGCGTCGGAATCGAGTAGAGCCAGGTTGTTGGGAAAAGGGGAGCGTCTAGGGTAGGTCAGTTGGAAGAGTCTGAAGTCGGGGTTGTGGCTGACGACGCGGCGGATAGCGCGACGGTAGTGGTTGTGCATGCCATCTAAATTGATTGTTGTTGAACTTCTCAAGGTACAACCACATTCATTGGTACGAAACGCGAGACGATAAAACAAAGCCAGTAAGTCTTGAAGCACGATGCACGTAGTCAAATGCGAGGACACACTCGAGGGTACGTCGGATCAGGTACAATGCCGAGCAACTTGAACGCCGGTGATAGGTACAATGCCGAGCAACTTGAACTCCGATGATGAACTTGTTGAGGAAGTTCGCTACGCGACCCCCATGGCCCATGTAGACATCTGTAATGCGCTTGTAAAGTCGCGTGAAGTTCATGTCGCAGTTTGCATGGATATCAACGTTGTTGCTTGATGCGAAATTCTTCTTCAGAGCAGCGAGATGCTGAGAAAATCTGCTTCAGAGCAGCGAGATGCTGAGATGCTAGTCCACGTATCGTTGGTCAAGATAATGTGATCGCCGGTGGAGATGATCATGTTCTCAAGACAAGGTGTCCATTGGTGGGGGGGGGAATGTCGCTCACCGCTGAAGGCATCAAGTTTTTGCGAAAGCTTGCTAGCTTGAATTTCGAGCGAGGACATGATAGACGACAACGAACCGAACACGTAGCAATGAACGGAAGCCGAGGAGGAGTCGCCGTGAAGTCAAGCACAGGGTCGATCGAAACGAACGAACGCTGCACCTGCTACCATGTGACAATTGGAATGGGGCGTTACACTAGCGATAAGGGAATGACGTAGGGATACTGGATACGTGATGCAGGGGTAAGTGCCATAGCTTCCTCACAAAACTTGTTGAAGGTTTCCGGTGACCAAACGGACGGTGGAACGTTCCATTTCAATAGTGTTGCGGCCGCGCTGTAGCACACGACGCTGTCGCGCGCGCTCGCGGTCATTTTCCTACCGTTGCGGCTGTCTGGTAGCACGACGCTCTCGCGCTCGGTCGCGTTGCTCTTCCTCGTGTTGCGGCCGCGCGGTAGCACGACGCTCTCGCGCTCGGTCGCGCTCCTTTTCCTAGTCTTGCCACACGCTCCCACGCGATGTCGCTCTTGGTCCGCGTCGAGGTCGCGGTGCTTCTGCTGCTTCTCAGCTTCCCTCGGGCACCGCAAGCCGCGCGCGTCCCTCGGTGTCGCGGCGCTCTTTAGGCACGAGACGCCGTGGCTCGTCCCACGAGGCGTCGCCATCATTTCTCCAGAGCAAGCATGCAAGATATGCTAAGATCGGCAAGATATTTTAAGCTTCAACCCAACATGACTATTTAATAAAGTGAAACAAGTGCAGGCCAGTAAGTTCACCTAGTCCCAATCTCTAACCCCAGTAAGTTCACCTGGTCCCGTTAAGTTCACCTAGTCCCAATCTCTAACCTCAGTAAATTCGGCGTAAACACACTCGTGCTCACATCCACTCACCCCAATCTCATTCGAACTCGTCGCTCTCACCCCCGCCAATCTAAGCTGCTTTGATCCGCACACGCCGCCAACCTTTGAGTTTACTCCAAAAACCCCAGTAAGTTCACTTGGTCTCCGTAAGTTCGCCTGGTCACTAAAGTTCACCTAGTCCCAATCTCTAACCCCCGTAAGTTCACCTGGTTCCAGTAAGTTCACCTGGCCCCAGTAAGTTCACCTACAGTGCGCGTGTAGACGCCGGGAGGGGGCTTATCGGTATTGCGCAGCACGTGTGGGGTAGGGTGGAGTCGTCGACTCAGAAGAGCATATCCTCTGGGTTGCCGATCGACAGAGAGCCACGTAGAGCTGGACGTGACAGAAGACGGGCTTGGGCGAGAGGACGCCGACCTCGCGGGGCGTCTGGCCCTGGCTCTTGTTGATCGTTTGGCGTCGGCGGGCCTTAAGGGATACAGGTTGGAGGAGCCTCGGTGACACGACACGATCGATCATGTATCTGGTACCGTTGCAGTGGCCGTGCGACGGGTCGAGGTTGCGAAGACCTTAAGCTCGCGATCAAAGTCAGCATGCCGTTGGTTGTCAGGGAGTCGAAAACTCGACTGTAAAGAGCGCGGCGTCGTCTTCCGACCCAACCTAGTCGGCCGAAAAGAACTCCGACGCCTCGTCTCCGGGAAAAAAAGGCCGCGGTCATGCGCGCGTTGTCAGCATCGACAACATCGTTTCGACGGGGCGTGAGAATGGCGCGCTGAAAGAGCCGCCGCGGGTC
The DNA here is from genome assembly GCA_029834535.1 of Chrysophaeum taylorii. Taxonomy (NCBI): domain Eukaryota; class Pelagophyceae; order Pelagomonadales; family Pelagomonadaceae; genus Chrysophaeum; species Chrysophaeum taylorii. The sequence continues at coordinate 28,851 of JAQMWT010000550.1, read as the reverse complement.
GTGGAAACAGTCTGCGAGGTCGCCGTAGACGGCTTGGAGGATCACTGTCTGGCTCGCGCGCCTACCTGATCCTTACCCTAAAGCGGGGGACAAACAGAATCTCGCCGCATCTACCGTGAGTGGGGGATCGCCAACGCATTAGGCCGGGCTCGCTGCGCCCTCACCGCCCTCACCCATGTCGCCGCCTCGGGGAACCCCACCCAGGCCGCCCGATCCCAGCAGGACGTCACCCTTCGTCGCACATACGTCCGGCGGCAGCATGCGTACGACATACGGGCGGGGCCCGTTCTCTCTTCGCCTGCCCCACGCCTCGGCGATGACCCCGACTAGGTCCCGCGTACTTATCTCCGCCCGTCAGGCACATCCCTCATACCCCACAAACCCACCCACATCCTTCATGCTCCCCACACACACCCCCCTCTTAGCAGTCGACATTTAAAGACAAACAGACTCTCCGCCCGTCAGGCACATCCCTCCTACCCCACAAACCCACCCACATCCTTCATGCTCCCCACACACACCCCCCTCTTAGCAGTCGACATTTAAAGACAAACAGACAAACAGACAGACAAACATCTGTCGATTAGTAGTTAGGAAGTCAAGTTTCCAACCACCATATATGTTTGGTCGCCGTAAACCCTCAACAAGTTTGGTCACTTAAGTTTGGTCAATCCGTATATTGGTTGACTAAACATGTACTTTTGGAGAGCAAACATAAGGGTTCACTGACTAAACAAGGGCCGCCGTTATCAAGCTTTCCCACAAACCTGAAATTTTCGCCGCTTCCGTTAGAATGACTATAAACGAGAGGGGGTCCGCTGACAGGGAAGTGGGGGGGGGCTCTACGCGAAGACCTACAGTACGTATCCACGCTCTGCTGGACATACCGAGTCGTACTGCTGGACATACCGAGTCGTATCGTCGGAGTTTGAAAAGGGCAATGTACTGGAAGCGCAAAGCTCGCGACATGTCCGGCGCCATCGGCTCTGCTGGCGGTTCGGACGGCACGGTCGCCAAACAAAACAATACGAAGCGAATCGTGAACGCGTTTCTGGCGGGGAAACGGATGCCGTCTTGGGATTCGTTGGACGAGGCGACGGCTTGCAGTAGAGAGCTGTACCAGGAGCTCGCCCACTATCTGGTCAACGTGTACAAGTCCGAGGGGCCCGTGAACAGGGGCAAGGCTCCGCCGCATGGTCATCGACCTGCTCCAACTCGACAGCTCGAGTCCGGCCGAATTCCTGCCGGCTGGGTCGCTCTGGCCGATGACCGAGACCACCTTCGCGACTCTTGTCCTCTGGTACGAGCAGCGCGAGCGGGCGGGGCAGGCATCGTCGGTCATCTCGAAGATGCGGGGCCATTGCGACGTTACCTTCTTTGGCGGAGTGGCAAATGCTCACGAGGTCCTCGTCGCCTGGAGCCGGGCGCTCCAAGGTCGCTTCAAGTACGACAACCTCCATCTGACTGGGTGGATCCCGGCCAACGCGCCGCCTCCTGCGTTGAAAGCGGAATTGGTGGAGCTTCGGGCGGAGGTGCGCGGACTCCGGTCGGAGTTTCAGCAACTACTAGCCCTCGTGCGACCAAGCCTCGGCATCATCGCCGCCCCAGCCACCCCGTCGCCTCCAGTCGCCGCCCCGTCGTCTGCTCCCTTCACTGCAGAAGAGGAGCTAGACCCTCTGCCACCCTTTGTGAGTCTGTGGTAAGGACCTGAGGCTCCGTCACCACCGCCGGTGCTTTCTGCGACTTCATCTCCGTCTCCTGCGTTGGGGCCAATTTCGTCCTCGATGCAGGGAGAAACCCCGGGACCAGCTGTGACCTCGGCTGCGGCTGAGGCTTCCGCTCCGGCGACGGCAAGGCCGCCCGTGTCTTCCTCTCCGTCTCGTGCATCAGCGCCGATTACTTCCGCAATGGTGTTGCAACCCCTGGTGCCAGCTGCGACTGCGCCCGCGACTGCGCCCGCGCGCGCGACTGCGCGCATCCTCCCGCCTTGCCGCGCCCAAGCTCGAGCTCCGACGCCGGTGGAGACGTTGAAAGGCATCGTCGCTATCGACTACTACCTCGATTTCAAGCGCCGAAAGAACGCCCATCCCCTGAACCTCTCGCCCAGGGACGAGAGGCGTGCAGCTTTGGTTGTCGATTGGTTCGACAAGATGGCGACGGATGACGGGCACTTGAGCTTCGCGGACTCGACGGTGGAGCGCGGAGCACAACGCGCTCAAGTCGCTTTCCTCGGTCGAGTCATTGTCGAGCGCCTCAAAGACGCCTTCTGCGCCTACCGCAAACACCACCCCAACTCCGGCTTCAAACTACCCAATACTCTGCTTTCCAATAACCTCGACCAGGAGTTCGGGATGAACTGGATCTCGGACCGGCTCGACCAGCTCTACAAACTCAAGGACCCTCCTCACAACTCGCGCATTGTGGCCACTCCCCACAACTTCGCCGACTTTCGCGCGGCCTCCCGGTTGGAGAACGCCCGCGCAGCCAAAAGGCAGAGGACCACTTCCTAAAGTGTCTCTGCTCAGCCGCGGTTCTCCCTCCTCCTTTGCCCCCGAGTTCGGGATGAACTGGATCTCGGACCGCCTCGACCAGCTCTACAAACTCAAGGACCCTTCTCGCAACTTGCGCACTCTGGCCACTCCCCAAACCTTCGCCGACTTTCGCACGGCCTCCCCAACCCAAACAACCTTTGCCGACTTTCGCACGGCCTCCAGATCCGAGAACGACCGCGCAGCTAAAAGGCAGAGGGCCTCTTCCGCCTAAAGGTGTCTCTCCTCAGCCGCGGCCCTCCCTCGTTTGCTAAATACTATGTGAGGAAGCTATGACACTTACCCCTGCACCACGTATCCAGTATCCCTACGTCATTCTCTTATCGCTAGTGTGACGCCTCATTCCAGTTGTCACATGGTACCAAGTGCTCGTTTCGATCGAACGTGTGCTTGACTTCACGGATAACGGCGACTCCTCATCGGCTTCAGTTCATTGCTACGTGTTCGGTTCGTTATCGTTTATCATGTCCTCGATCGAAATTAAAGATGGCAAGCTTTCGCAAAAAATCGATGCCTTCAGTGGTGAGCGACATCTTTTTCACCAATGGACCCGGCGCCTGGAAAACATGATCATTTCCACCGGTGATCGCATTATCTTGACCAATGACACTTGGACTAGCATTTCCGCCTCTGGCTGCTCTGAAGAAGAATTTGGTCTTAAGCAGCAACGCTGGTACTCTGCACTGTTCATGGCGCTACCAATGCATGATACTGATCGTGCGGATATCCGTGAAAACCGCGATATGAACTTCACGCGGCTTTACAGGCGCATTACTGATGTTTACATGGGCCATGGAGATCGTGTCGCTCAGTCTGCAATTGCTTCATTGCATTCTTTGGTGTGCAACAATATCGATGAACTTGAGTCTTTTCTTAACAAGTTCATCACTGGTGTTCAAGTTGCTCGGCATCATCAAGATTTCCCTGACACAATTGCATTGCAGTTGCTTCAGACGAAAATCCCCGACTCGATCTTGTCTAAGGATCTCATTGCACTTGATCCTAAACTGCGCACATATGATGGTTTCGTTGATCGCCTCCACAGTAAAGTTTTTGATCATCTTCAGACCAAGTCTGCGCTTGTCCATGCTACGTTCCGTGAAAGTCCCCGTCATCGTGAACGTTCCAACTTTTACGGTCGTACCAACCATCCTTTTGATAAATACCTTCATCGCCTCAATGCTTTGCGCTCCCAACAACGTTCTAGCCCTCGCCCATCTTTTCGAACATCTTTCCGTAACCGACCTTCATCTTCAGTTTCCCGTGGTTTCCATAGCAAGCGCCCACGCCATACTGATCTTTGTCACTTTTGTGGTATTCCTGGCCATCATCAGAAAGATTGTCATAAGCGCCAGCGCTATTTGCTCTCACAAGCCACCGCCCGCCCTCGCCATCAATATCAATACCCACGTCGGTCAAATCCCCAATACCCACCTCGGTCCAATCCCCAATACCCACCTCGGCCCCATCCACCCTTCTACGAAAACTATCTTTCCGCCCCCATCCCACTCTTGCCTCCATCTCAACCCTCTCCGCCGCTTATTGCGTTGCCACCCTCCACCACACCCTCTGTCCCGCCTTCCACCGCTGTCTCCCTTCCTGACCCATCTCTTTCTGCACCCACCTATCCGTCTTTCACTTTCCATCTTCTTTCCATCTCCCCCTCCATTCACCAAGTCCTTTCCTCCACCAAGGCCAAGTCCTTTCCTCCACCAAGGCCCTTACCGCTCTGCTCACCGCCCGTGAGCGCGACTACCTTCGCAGCACCAACCTTCGCCTCGTTGTCTACGACACCGGTGCCAACGTCAATCTCTTCAATTCCCCTGCTGGTTTCACTGACCTTGACAACAGTCAACAGCACTCCATCACTTCTGCTATCGGCACTGGCTCTGTTTCTGGTTCTGGCACTGCTCACTTAACGTTCCCTTCAATTGGTCCTCTTGACAATCGTGGTCTTCCTTCTCCTGCACCCACTCTTTCCGCCCCTCATGGCATCCATGTCGCGTTCCCGCATACCCTCATCTCTCCTGGCCTTGGTGACAAACGGATTCTTTCGGATCATGCCCTTGAGCAAGTTGGTTACGATTGCCACACCATTCCGGCCGTTGGCCCTGCTCATCCGCAACGTATTATACGTCACCGCCAAACGCATCACGTTATTCCCCTGCTTCGTCGCTGTGGTCTTCTTTTGATCGTCTGTTGGATCGGCAATACGACCGCTGCGCCCTACGCGGACTTCGTTTCACCTTTTGTGGCATTTTCTTCTTGCCCTCGTGTCCATGACCCTTGTGCGTTTCCCGCTGTGTCTCAACGCACTCAACTTACCTTCGACCTTTGGCATGCTCGTCTTGGTCATTACAGTCCCTCTTACATCCGCCGGTTGTCTTCTCTCGCTGTTGGCGCACCGCTTTTCCCGAGCTCCGCGTCTCTTTCTTTTTGTCCTGCTTGTGCTCTCGGTAAAATGCATGCTGCGCATGTTGGCCAACGTAAAGCACATGCTTCCGCTTCCACTTCGCTTCCTGCCTCCGAGCCTTTGTCTCGTCCACGTGCCGTTGCGCCCTACCTTATTATCCACGCCGATCTCATGTTTGCAGGCGTCCCATCCTTCATATATCAAGACCGCGCGATCCTCGAGTTTGTCGATGATCATACGCGCCGCCGCACACGTTACTTTGCTCCACGACACGATGCACTTACGAACGCTCGTCAACTCGAACTTTTGCTGTCTACCGTGGTTCGCCCATTTGGATATCGCATTGCCCTCATCTACACCGATCGTGACCGCTCTCTTATGGGCCAATTCGAAAACTTCTGTCTGGGCAACAACATCGCTCCCAAACGTGCTCCTGCAGCTCAGTCCAAAACTTCACAGGCGCACGCTTTTTCTGGTGTTGTGGAACGCTCTCATCGCGCAACTGTTGATATTACTCGCACTCTTTTGGTACATGCGCACCGTCCACCTGATTTTTGGCGTTGGGCCATGGAAACGGCTGACTTCATCTCTGAGCGCATGCCAAATGCCTCTAATCCTGGATATATGACGCCATATGAAATGCTCCATGAAACTCTCCCCCGTGTCGATTTTCTTCGTGTTTGGGGCTGTCCTGCTGCAATTCTTACTGGCGACAAATGGCCTACCAAAGCTAGAACAGGTATCTTCATTGGGTATCCCTCTGCCGGCCCTGGATATCGCATATTGCTTCAACGCGCCACTGGTCCTGTCATCCACACCTCGATTGATGTTGTTTTTGACGAAAATTTTGCTCTGCGTAAGTCTCTGTCCTCTCAACCCCTCCCTCCGCCTCTTGTGGATTCTCGTTTTCCTGACTTATTTTATTACGACCCTCGTTTATCTTCCGCTGTTGCTCCCTTGTCTTCTGTTTTTGATGCTCAGGAGCCGGCCTTATCGGGACTGATCACCCCTGAAACAATATCTCAACCGTCACCGGACAATACACAACCGTTACCGGACAATACGAAACGTGCACCATTACGTCGAGCCAGACGGGGCCGACCGCGCAAAGTCGACCAACGCGCGTTACAACAACCAACAAACTTTTATACTGGCGATTCTGTTTCATCCTGTCACAATGTCGATTCTGTTTCCTCTGTCGCTTCTGTTTCCTCCTGTAACTCTTTGTATGTCTCTTATGTTAGCTTTCGTTTGTTAGTTCATTATGTCTTCCTTCCCCTTTGTTTTGCTAACACCCTTGTTGATCCCCATGCACATGTTTATTACTCTGCTTCCGAAGAAACCTCTCAGTATTCATACATTGACGAAACTACCATTACTTCCACCCATTTACGTGAAGCTTTAGCTCCGACCAATCCTGAGCGTCCTGGCTGGTTGCAAGCCATCGCCAAAGAGTACAGCTCCCTAGGTCAGCTTGGTTGCTGGGATGTTGTTCGCCTTCCTTCGACTTTTTCTGCAACATTTGTACCCTCAAGTGGATCCTCCGCAAGAAGTATGACTCTGGCCACTTCAAATCATGCAAGGCTCGCCTCGTTGTCCGCGGTTACACCCAGGTTCACGGCATTGATTATCATGACACCTACTCACCGGTTGCTAACATCGTCACGATCCGTTTCTTTCTAACCTTTGTCGCTGTTCATGACTGGGATTTGCACAAGTTGGATGTCAGCTCCGCTTTTATCCAAGCTCCCATTGACGAAGACATCTATGTCTGGCCACCCGAAGGCTATGCTCCTCGCCAACCCACCGATGGTTCCAAAATCGTTTACAAGCTCCGTCGCTCTTGGTATGGTTGCAAACAAGCTTGTCGCAATTGGTGGCTTTATTTGGAACGCTTCCTTCTCAATGATTGTGGCTTCGTCCGCGGATCTGGTGACACTTGCAATTACAAGCTCGTGCTCAATTCTACCGTTGTCCTGCGTCTCGTTCTTGTCGTTGATGATCTTCTTGTGGCGCACCCTCGTCATTGCATTGGCCATTACCAAGCCTTTTTCCTCCGTTTCCGCACTTTCACTGACGTCAATGAACTTGATCTCGCCTCTTACGTTGGTCTTCGCATTACGCGTGATCGCCCTCAGAAAACCCTCACTCTTGACCAATCCCATGCTATCCGTGAAATCCTTACCGAACATCGCTTCATCAACAGTAAACCTGAACTGACTCCCGCTCCAAAAGGTCTTCATCTTTCTGCGGCTGATTGTCCTGCTCCTGGTTCTCCAGATCACATCTTCATGGCGCGCATCCCTTTTCGCCGTATTGTTGGCTGTGTCCTATTCATCTCCATCATGACTCGCCCTGATATCACGTGGTCCGTCAATCAGTGTGCGCGTTTTTCCCACAATCCTGGTAAACCCCACTGGCACGCTTTATCCCACACTCTGCGTTATCTCAACGGTTCTCAGGATCTTGCCCTTATTCTTGGTCGCGATTCTACCCTTCGTCTCTGTGGTTATTCCGACTCCAGCTGGGCCGACGACCCTGATGACCGCCACTCCACTACTGGATTTTGTTTTCTCCTTGCTGGCTCTATGATAGCCTACTGCTCCCGCTCGCAGTACCTCCTTACTCGCTCTTCTTTTGAAGCTGAATTGCTCGCTCTTTACGCCGCTACTGTTGAGCTCTCTTGGCTTCTTAAACTTTTTGATGACTTTGATCTCCCTCGTCACACGGTACCAATGTATGTCGATAATAGCACCACCGTCACCCAAGTCCGTCTCCAATGTCTCACACGGCGCACCCGCCATATTGATATTCGCTTTTACAGCACCGCCGAATATCATCGCAACCGCATCATTGATCTCCAGCATATTCCCCGCCTTCACAATCTTAGCGATATTTTCACCCGCAGTACGGAAGCTCCTTCCTTCCTCCGGCTTCGTGCTCGTTACCTCACCTCGTGCTTTTCGCCCTAATCTCTGCTGTTTCTTTCTGCCACAATTCATCTATTGACGTCTTCCTCAAAGCTTCTCCTCTGTGAGCCTCTCACTTACCCCTTTCTCCTTTTCTTTCTTTTCCAGCACCTGTGTGAGGACCTCACTTACCCCTTTTTCCTTTTCTTTCTTTTCCAGCACCTGTGTGAGGAAGCTATGACACTTACCCCTGCACCACGTATCCAGCATCCCTACGTCATTCTCTTATCGCTAGTGTAACGCCTCATTCCATTTGTCACGTACTAACTTCCGCCACCACCTCCGTGGACCGTGGACGATATGGGTATAAGGCCGTGGACCGTTACCGGGGGTAACCGTGTACGAGAAGGGTAAGGGTCCGCCTGCGGCGGAACTTTTGGTCGCGGCGGAGTTTGCAAGGAATCAGCGGTTCTGCATGTCGCACTGAGACTCTGGAGCGTCCTTCGACTTCGAAACGAACACGGTATCGATGCGGGCTTCGCTCAGGTCGAGCGGGAGGGTGGTGGTGACACGCCGACGTCGGTTGACCACGACGCCGAGAAAGAAAACAAGAAGTCGCGTGCCCAGACGAAGGTAAACGACTATGAGAGATCTCCGAGTACGCTGTCGCAGCTCAGAGCGCGCAAATACGAGGCTCCACTTTACTCGATCTAACCAAGATGCCAAGTTCAGCATGTGTGTTCTCGAGGCCGACTTGCAGCAGATGATGTTCGACACGGGTGGAAAGTTGGCGGCGCGTACAACAACATGGTTAACAACTTCGCGACAGCGTTGTCGTTCTTTTATGCTATATGTAAGGTGCAGCTTCTCTGTGCGTGCTGCTCGTTGTGATGTGCAAGTAGACAATATCGTTACGTGTGCTGAAAGGCACGCCTGCTCCGAACCTTCGTGCCGACAAAGACCCAGCTATCGCGCGAAGCATTTCTGCGAGGCCGTGTCGGTCCTCATCAATTGATTTATGGAGGGCAGGTCAGGCGCCTCTTCTCGGCATATGCGTTTGATAGACATCTGCAACAATGTCATCCGCTAAAGGCACGAGATGACGAACCGGGATCGTTCGCTGTAGTCTGTCATGAACATCGAACTAATAAGGTGCATCCGAAAAATCTTGGGCGACGAAACAGCGCGGTATCAGCGCTGTCTTGCGCAGGCCTTTTTTGTTGATGTTGTTCTGCGAGTGTTCGCATGTTGATGCGTGTGTATGGTCAAACTTGGAGGCTTTGTGACCAAACTTGTAACAACGTTGATCAAACTTTGTGACCAAACTTGCGGCCTTGTGATCAAACTTCAATTCCAGTAATCAAACTTACATAATAGTGATAAAACCTGCATCTTTTTTGTGATCAAACCTAATTCGATTTGGTGTGATCAAATTTCGAACAATCACATCAAACTTGTCATATTTGAGACTCGCACTGATGACAGGGTTAGAATTACAGGGGTGGTGTCAGTGATCTTCCGGAGCGAGGCTGTCGACGTCTTGACATCCCTTCGCGCCGCAGCTTGTATTTTCCGACTTCTCGTACAGTGCTCGACGGTGCAGCAGCAGCTCCCGGGGAGATCTTGCGGCAGGGAGGGGTTGTCGAGATGCGCGAGGAGGAGGAGGATAAGGAGGTGTTCACTTACGGTCGTGCGAGTTGTTTATGCTGGCGTAACGGCACGTGCTCGCGTTGCCGTCCCATGATCAAGCTGGACAGCTAACTCCGGATCGGGTACGCGACGGTGAGGAACTCCTGAACGTGGTCCTGTACGGTCCCGCTCAAGTGGGGACTACAATCCTTGGGTGCTCCAGGGGCGTTGCTCGCGCAGTTTCTCGAGGTCGTCGAGTTTCGCGTTCTCGACCCCGAGTCGATTATCAAAGACGCGCTGCCTCTCGAGTTTTGGGATGCAGAATGGGGTGATCCGTCTCACGCAGACCATGTAAGTCTGGTGTCCGATGTCCGCTTGTTGCTGAAGAATGACGCACGACCACGGCAACACCACCGTGGTGAGTCGCGGTTTGGGTGGCTTATACGAATGATGGAAGGTACGAGAATGGGCCCAGCTTAAGTACGCCAAGCCGTGGGAATCTGCTCTCGGGGCCGCGTGTGGCTGCCCGCTCTCCTTGCGTATCGCCGCGCTGTCTTAGGATGGATCTCCTTCTAAGGCGGTTATGGGGGGGTGCTCATGCCGCGCGTGTAACGCCACGGTAGATTCTGCGTGGCTGCAGCACCTAGCTCTCGTTTAAAAGCATTTTCGCACCGAAAGCGCCCACGCGCCCCCTTAAAAAGCCTCCTTAAGTTTGATTTAAAAGCCAAAGTTTGGTCAATACCGTGGAAGTTTGAGGAGTAGTGATCAAACTTGTTGACCAAACTTGCAAGGTTATTAATCAAACTTGAAGGGTTGATTGATCAAACTTGATGCAACGTCGGAGTGACCAAACTTAACTGATCAAACTTCTATCAAAAGTGACCAAACTTGTGAATCTTTACTACTAATCGACAGATGTTTGTCTGCCTGTCTGTCCGTCTGTCTGTCTGTCTGTCTGTTTGTTTGTTCAAAGGTCGACTGCTAAGAGGGGGGTGTGTGTGTGGTGCATGAAGGATGTGTGTGGTGCATGAAGGATGTGGGTGGTTTTGTGGAGTAGGAGGGATGTGCCTGACGGGCGGAGATAAGTATGCGGGACCTAGTCGGGGTCATCGCCGAGTCGTGGGGCAGGCGAAGAGAGGACGGGCCCCGCCCGGAGGTCGTACGCATGCTGCCGCCGGACGTATGTGCGACGAAGGGTGACGTCCTGCTGGGATCGGGCGGCCTGGGTGGGGCTACCCGAGGCGGCGACATGGGTGAGGGCGGTGAGGGCACAGCGAGCCCGGCCTAATGCGTTGGCGATCCCCCACTCACGGTAGATGCGGCGAGTTTGGGCCGCCTTTGCCTCTGTGAAGTTGGCGCAGCCGCTTGCCACCCAGGTTCGCGCAGCAATGCGCATTGCGCATGTTTGGGCGAGGGCGCGGCACGCCGCGCTGGCCTCACCGAAGGCACCAAAGACGAGGCCGGCGACGGTGCCGTATCTACGTAGCCGCTGTTCGACAGGGCCCAAGAAGCCAGGCGGTGGTGCTGTACCCGGCTGGGGGATGATGGCGTCGATGCCGCGGGCGTGAGCGAGGTATATATTCGGAGTGGACTTGCGCTGCGCGCCGATCGACAGGCGACGGGCGGGAGGGATGGAGGGCGTGGGCGGTGTAGAACGAACCCCAAGCGAGGGTTTTGATGTCGTAGAGCTGCTCCTTGTTGTCGAGCGTGGTGAGGATGTCTGGGACGACGTGGCGACGGGCGAGATTGCCTCGGTACCGGCCGTAGAGGCGCGTGCGAATGGTAGGGGCGACGACGTCAGCAAAGATGCCGAAAACCTCGGACAGGGCTGGGATGCCGGCCTCTTTGACGCTGCAGAGGACGCAGTCGAGCTGGCCGTCATGCCAGGTGGTCCGCGCTCCTCCGCGGTTGACAAGGTTGGCCTGCGTGAGAAGCACCTTGCCGTGAGCGTCGAGAACGACGTCAGTGCCCAGAATGCGAGTGCCCACGAGGCCCGAACAAGCTGGAGAGGGGTAGCCAAAGTACTGGGCACACATCTCAGCCCAGCAGCGGTTGGGGATTTGAAGGGCGGAGCTGGGCCACGAGCTGATGAACGTGGTCGAGAAGCGATCCCATGAGGACGCCGCTACTCGAAGTGCATCGGTGATGGGAAGGGTGGCCGCAAGGCGCTGGAGTGCAGTGGCCCGAGCTGTCTCGCGCTGGGAGGTTAGAGCACGCTGGAGTTGGGGTATGAGCACGGGTGTCGAGATGGTGGGGTCGACGAGGACGCCCATGGAGACGAATTCGTGGGAGAGAGGACCGTCGACGAGATGAACGTTGGCGGGGTCGCCGGAACCAGCGCCGCCGTGGGAAGCCAGCGTGGTACGGAGATCAGCCCGAAGTCCGTCCCACGCAGTCGCGAGTGCTCGCCCCAGGAGGCAACCGGATGCGAGGAGGTGGTGCCAACGGTGCAACTCGTTACCTGTGCGAAAAGAAGTGGCACCCAGGACCGAGGCGAGGCGGGGGAGGTAGCCAGGGACCTCCACGGCACCCGTAGGATCGCGAAGGTCGACGAGGTGTGGGAGGGCCTGGGCCGCCGTGCAAACAAAGGCGGCGGGGCTGAGGTCGGCGCAGGAGCGAATGCCGCCACCCCCACTTCGAGCAGGAAGACGGAGGCGTTGGAGGACGATGCCGGTGGAGTCAAAAACCTGACGCGGCTCTGCGCCAAGTGCTGTGGCGACGAAGCTCAGGACGGCAACGTCGAAGCGGCGGAGCGCGCTCAAGGCATTGTTGGTGGGGTAGCAGTGTTGCGCGATGTAGTCCATGCGCGGGGCGATGCAGTAGCGGCCCAACGAGTACATGCAGTGGAGGGAGACGTTCTGGAGCTTGGTGCGAATCGTGCTCATAGAGCTCACCTGAGCGTCAACCTCGCGTTGCAAGGTAGCTTCGACATAGGCATCTCCGGCGTGTCCGGGGGAGCCGATGGGCACACCGTAGATTACGAGGCCGTCGGCGACAACGGGGATACCAGCAAGAGTACGCGTGCCGTCAGGCGCAACTTGGACGTGGTCGTGAACATCGGGGTGATCGAGAAGACCCATGCCAAGTGCCGGACAGAACGCCACGCACTTGTCGAGGCGAAGCTCCTCGCCGCTAGCTTGGATGTCGCGGGCGTACTGCAGGAGGGCGTCGACAACCTCACGAGGGGAACCAGAGATGACGCCGTCGTCCATGCCAAATCGTGCGTAGCCGGCACATGAACGTAAGCGGGTGTCAAGGGCCTGTGCGGCGTCATGCGTTGCCAGACAGTACGCCGGTGGATAGGTGGGGTCGCCTTGCTGGCCGCCTTCTTGAGAGTCGAAGGGGGCGCGATCGAGGCCGGTGGGGCCATGGAGGGCCACCCAGGATGCCGGCCGTAATTGCTTGAACATAAAGTGGCCAAAGGCACGCAGCTTAGCGTTGGCGTGGTTTGCGAGTTTGTCCACGACGGTCCGGCGCTTGAGCTCGTTGAAGGCGTTGCGTTTGTCCAGCTTGATGATGACCTGGTCGGGGTACTGCTCCGCGTGGGTGCGGACGCCAAAGACGAGGCGCGAGGGGCCGCCCTTGACCCCGACGGCAACGTTGATCGGGTACAGTGCCTCAGAGAGTTCGGAGTGGAGGCTACGCACAAGGCACCGTCCAGTGGCACGGCGGCGGACGGTGCCAATGCCGATAGGTCGAACGTCACGTGCTTGGTTAGCGTCAGCGGCGCGTCGTTTCACCAACGGAATGAGGGTTACCGTGGTGGTGATGAAGTCCTAACTACTAATCGACAGATGTTTGTCTGTTTGTCCCTCGATTTAGGGTAAGGATCAGGTAGGCGCGAGAGTAAGGATCAGGTAGGCGCGAGAGCCAGACAGTGATCCCCAAGCCGTCTACGGCGACCTCGCAGACTATTTCCACGACCCGCGGCGGCTCTTTCAGCGCGCCATTCTCACGCCCCGTCGAAACGATGTTGTCGATGCTGACAACGCGCGCATGACCGCGGCCTTTTTTTACCGGAGACGAGGCGTCGGAGTTCTTTTCGGCTGACTAGGTTGGGTCGGAAGACGACGCCTCGCTCTTTACCTCGGCCTTTTTTTCCCGGAGACGAGGCGTCGGAGTTCTTTTCGGCTGACTAGGTTTTGTCGGAAGACGACGCCTCGCAACCTCGACCCGTCGCACGGCCACTGCAACGGTACCAGATACATGATCGATCGTGTCGTTGTCACCGAGGCTCCTCCAACCTGTATCCCTTAAGGCCCGCCGACGCCAAACGATCACCAAGAGCCAGGGCCAGACGCCCCGCGAGGTCGGCGTCCTCTTGGCGAAGCCCGTCTTCTGCCACGTCCAGCTCCACGTGGCTCTCTGTCTATCGGCAACCCCGAGGATATCCTCTTCTGAGTCGACGACTCCACCCTACCCCACACGTGCTGCGCAATACCGATAAGCCCCCTCCCGGCGTCTACACGCGCACTTTAGGTTAACTTACTGGGACCAGGCGAACTTACTGGGGTTTGAGATTGGGACTAGGTGAACTTAGTGACCAGGTGAACTTACTGGGACCAAGTGAACTTACTGGGGTTTTTAGAGTGAACGCAAAGGCTAGCGGCGTGTACGGATCAAAGCGGCTTAGATTGGCGGAGGTGAGAGCGACGAGCTCGAAGGAGAGTGGGGTGAGTGGGTGTAAGCACGAGTGGGCTTACAGTGTAAGTTACACCGAACTTACTAGGGTTAGAGATTGGGACTAGGTGAACTTACTGGGACCAGGTGAACTTACTGGGGTTAGAGATTGGGACTAGGTGAACTTACTGGCCTGCACTTGTAATACCAGTCAGGAAGAGCTCCACGAACGAACAAGGTCTCAAGGTTATCGATTTTGTCCATCGCCGAGCGTGCCTTGACGTTGCTCGGGAAGGGCTGGGCGAAAACGGAGAGGAATTCATTGCGGCACTGGTCGGGGCCCACACCAGGCTTCTGCCGGAGCGTGCGGTAAGTTTCACGCAGGGCGACCGAGAGTGTGGCGAGCCCTTGCGGGTGGTTGGGGAAAGTGTGAAGGTCCTCCTTGCGAGCAGGATGTTTGGACACGAGTTGGCGCATGACGTCTGGGTGGCATGGGTCGGCGATGCCCAGGCTGGTGAGAATACGGCACGCCCGAGAGAGGTCGCCAGATTCAGCGAGTCGAAATGCACGAAGTGCGTCCGCGTCATCGTCGGGGGCCGCCCGTGAGCGTACATGGGAGCGCACGCGAGTCACGTCGTGGAGGTAGCCGTCAATGAGGAGGTCGTAACGCCCTGCGGCGAAGGCTGCAAAGCGGTCAGTGAGCACGTCGGGCCGACGGGCGCCGCCTCGTGGTGCTCGCCGAAGAAGTAGGCTGTGAAGGCTCATGTACCAAAGGAGGGCACGGTCACGAGCGTTATCGGAAGTGGCGTCTTCAAACCATGAACACACCTCGGCCATTGCGCACGCCCATGCCTCGCGGAATTGGGCGGGAATGGTGCGAATGCACGAGCACGGCGATGTAATGAGGTCTTTGATGGAGACCTCGTCGATCGCAGAGTGCAAATCGCTCAGGTCACGTGGACGGCGTGTCGGGAGGGAGGGGGCTGGCCCGGATGACGTAGGGTGGGCGGGGGCAACAGACGGTGGCGCCGAATGTGACCGTGGCCCAATGGGAGAAATGCCAGGAGACGCGCTCGTGGAGGCTGCAGCCGTGACAGGGGTGTTGCGGTGGCTGGTGGCAGGGGCAGGGGCGCGGCGGTTGCCGGCGGCAGCGGCGGGGGTGGAGGGGTGCTAGTAGTGGGGGTGGTCCGGGTGCCAGCGGCAGGGGTGTTGCGGCTGTCTGTTGCATTCGCAGTGCGATTGCCAGACGCAGTGGGCGGTGGTTGCCATCGGGAGGGGTGGTCGGGGTGTTGCGGGTGCCAGTGGATCGCGTGCGGGAGCCAATGTGGGAGAGGCAGGCGGCACGGGCAGCTTGAGCAGCGTGGGCGGCAGCGCGATGGGCGAGGTAAGCGTCGGCGCTGGCAGCAGCGGCGGCGGCCCGTCCCGCGTCGAGTTGGAGTGCCGCAGCAGCGGCAGCAGCAGCGTGCATAGCGGCGAGATGGCGTTCCGCAGCAGCAGTGGCTCGAGCGGCAAGGGCGGCGTCGCGCATACGCGCTCGAATGCGATATCGGGCGGTAGTGGCGGCAAGGGCTGCAGCAAGTGGGAAAATGCGATGGGTGCGGCAGCGCGGACCTGGGGGAGAGAGTGCACAGACACCCAGCGTTGATGAGGGCGGACCATGCGTATAGGACTGCGGCAGTTGGGGCACGGCGGAAGGCGCGCGCGGTTGGTGGGCGCCACGTCAGGGTCGCCTTGGTCGCCGGCGAGGTTGCTTAGTGCCCACTGACCAACGCAGGCGTGGTGCAGGACCACGCGACAGCAGCGGACTTGGCAACGGGTAAAGCAAGGGCTGGAGCATATAGGACAAGCGCGGTCCCGGAGGTAGCTGACATAGCGGCCGCCGTGTGGCGCAGGAAGCGGCGGATTATTGCCAGGGATCGAAGAACGCGACGGACAGGTCGATTGTTCGTGGACCAAGACGTCCGCGGCCTGCGACGCTCTTGCACGACCTCGCACAAGACCGCGCGCAGTGGCGGTCCGCCATCAACAAGTCCTCGTCCCTCGCCTCTGCCCCAACTGCGTGAATTTTCTTCGTGATACCGGAGCGGCTCGTGCCGGTCCGGCCTGGCTCCCATGCTCGGGAGAGGTCTGAAGTTAGTTTAGTTAGATCGACGAGCACGTAATCGCTTCCAGGCTCGAAATTGGTGCTGAAGAAGGGCCGCTGCGTAGTGGAGTGGCGGGCCAGGAGTCTGGCGCAAGGCCGCGACGCGGTTCTGCCGGGCAGCACGTGCTTGAGCGTGCTGAGCGCGGGTATGTATAACGCGGGCGACATCCGGATGTGCAGAGTTGGTGCATGCGCGTGAAGGCGAGGCAGATGGCGGCGGCGGAGGGGTAGGTGACGGGCCCGAGGGTGGCGAGGAATTTGGCGTGGGTGTGGCAGACGCCGGGGAAGTATTGGTGGCAGTGGGTGTGACGGACTGTGTGGGCGTAGCAGGTGAGCGACGGGCACGGAGGTGATGCCGAGCGCGAACAAAGCGCTGAAGACGGAGCGCGGCGGTGTGACGTGGCTGACCAGGAGCGCGGCGCAGGGTCGCAACGAGGTTCTGTCGGGCGGCACGTGCAAGAGTATGCTGAGCGCGACTTCGGGCAGCACGAGCGGTGGACGAGAAAGTAGAGTGTGGGGCAGGGGTCGGAGGCAGAGCCGGTTGTGGTGGCGGAGGGGGAGTTGACGACCTCTGGGTCGCGGAGGCGGGCGGCGAGTGAGCCGGTGTGGCCGCAGCAGACGATGGAGGGCTGTCGGTAGCGAGAGCTCCCTGGGGTTGAGTCCGTGCGCGAAACTGGCGCTGGAGAAGAGTTGCAGCGTGGTGGCGAGACTCACCAGGATCGTGGCGCCGAGCTGCGACGAGGCTCAGCCGGGCTGCACGCGCCTGGGCGTGTAGATGTTGGGTGCGTGCAGCGCGGGCGACCGCTGGCAAAGTGGGATGGGTGCAGGCTCGAGCACGATCGGTAGGCAAGGCGTGGAGACGCGGTAGGGGGGCGTGCGACGAGCCAGGAGCCTCGACAGAGGGCGAAGGCGTTGGCGTGGGTGCGGGAGATGGCGGAGAGATGTCAGGGGCAGCGGTGTGCGCGGGAACCGGTGGCGAAGGATGGTCGACCTCAAGGTCCATGTCCGTGCCGGTGGGAAGAGGGTGTGTGCCAGACGAGGGGAGGTTCTCGGCGGCAATGTGGGTGTACATGAAGGACGGTTCGAGGTCCATAGGCGCAGGCTCGAGTGGTACGGGGTCATGAACTGTGGCGGAGGACCGCTGGCGGTGTGGGCGGCGGCGACGCGATGCAGGAGAGTTTTCGGCAGAGGGGCCGGGAGGGTGGGTGGCTGGCGCCGTGGTGGGTATTGGGAGGGGCGCGGTGGTATTGGCGATCCCCGCGTTCGGTGGAGGCGCGATGTCCGTAGCAACAGACCCGGATGGTGGCGCGCGGCGGCGGGGGGCATGGCGGCGCGGTGCCGGTGTCGCAGCGGGCGGAGGGGGAGTCGCATTGGTGGGTTCCCGACGGCGAAGGGGGGAAGTAGCGGACCCTGCCTCCGATGTCTCCAGGTCCATAGCCACAGGCCCAGGAGGTGTGGTGTCAGTGGGCGTGGGGGAAGACCTGCGGCGACGGGAGTGGTGTCGGTCTGGTCCGGGTGCGGGAGGAGGGGAATCCGGCCCCATGTCCGTGGACGGTGGAGTGGTGAGCTCCTGTCGGCGCTGACGACGAGCACGCGGAACATGCGGACCTGAGGACGTATCCGAGGTTGCAGGAGACTCCGCACGAGGGGCGGACTCCTGTTGGTGCCGGTGGGGAGGATGAGGAGCAGGCGTGGCTGGGGGCGCAACCGAGGGTGCCGGTGATTCCACACGGGGTGCGGACTCCTGTCGGCGTCGATGGCGAGGCCGACGAGCGGGTGTGGCTGGGGGTGGCTCCGAGGTTGCAGGTGACGCCGCACGAGGGGCGGACTCCGAGGCAGCTCCACGGGGATCGCGATGTTGCTCGTAAGGGAGAAACGCGTCAAGAGCAAGGCCAAGGGCCACGGAAGTGGCATGGCGCGAAACAAAAGCGACGCGTTTGAAGAAGGTGGCGAAAGGCCGCGGGACATGACCGTAGACTCTGCGTTCCTCGGCGTGCGTGAGAATAAGGCAACCATAGACGGCAGGGCAACGGGCGTATCGATGCAAAGGATCACGCTGAACCGCACGGCGGAGCGACCAGAAGCCGCGCATGAGACGCAGCTGGGCCGCCCGCGGGTAGCAGCAATGGCGGTGGCAACGATGATTGCGGTGGGCGAGGCGGTGACGATCACGTGCGTGTGAGATCCGCACGAGCGTGCTTACCAAGTTGCAGAGGGCGGTAAGAGGTCCAATGCAAGCGGCCTTGAAGGGTGCGCAAGGCAAAGAGTTGCAGGCGGTGGCTACAGATGAGCCGGCAGCAGCAGCTTGCGAGATAGTGACCATACAACGCTTAACCAGGAGGAGAGTCAAGAGCCGCTCTAACGTAAGCACAGTAAAGCCTATGGGGAACATGAGACGCTGGGACCAAAAGTAATCGACGTCGGTGGGGAAGACATCGAGCCGCTTGACGCCGCAGGAGACCTGGACCGAGAGCGAAGGCCAAACACGGAATGGATGACTCGCGGGGGCTGATGGCGAGCTGACAATGAGGAAAATGGCGAAGATGGTGGAAAGGAGCAGGAGACGCCGGAAGCACGAGAAAGCCAGTCCCCGACTGCCCGAAGCCATGGTGGCGGGACTTGCGTCAGCTATGACAACCCGTGTCGACGTGCACACTGAGCTCACATCATGTTTGTCTATAGTCGTTTGTCTTTAAATGTCGACTGCTAAGAGGGGGGTGTGTGTGGGGAGCATGAAGGATGTGGGTGGGTTTGTGGGGTAGGAGGGATGTGCCTGACGGGCGGAGATAAGTACGCGGGACCTACTCGGGGTCATCGCCGAGTCGTGGGGCAGGCTTAGAGAGGACGGGCCCCGCCCGTAGGTCGTACGCACGTCCCCCGATTCAGGGTAAGGATCGGGTAGGCCCGCGAGCCAAGCATTGATCCTCCAAGCCGTCTACGGCGACCTCGCAGACTATTTCCACGACCCGCGGCGGCTCTTTCAGCGCGCCATTCTCACGCCCCGTCGAAACGATGTTGTCGATGCTGACAACGCGCGCATGACCGCGGCCTTTTTTTGCCGGAGACGAGGCGTCGGAGTTCTTTTCGGCCGACTAGGTTGGGTCGGAAGACGACGCCTCGCTCTTTACAGTCGAGTTTTCAACTCCCTGACAACCAACGGCATGCTGACTTTGATCTCGAGCTTAAAGTCGTCGCAACCTCGACCCGTCGTACGGCCACTGCAACGGCACCCGATACATCATCGATCGTGTCGTGTCACCAAGGCTTCTCCAACCTGTATCCCATAAGGCCCGCCTACGCCAAACGATCAACAAGAGCCAGGGCCAGACGCCCCGCGAGGTCGGCGTCCTCTTGCCCACAAGCCCGTCTTCTGCCACGTCCAGCTCTACGTGGCTCTCTGTCGATCGGCAGCCCCGATGATATGCTCTTCTGAGTCGACGACTCCACCCTACCCCACACGTGCTGCGCAATACCGATAAGCCCCCTCCCGGCGTCTACACGCGCACTGTACGTGAACTTACTGGGGCCAGGTGAACTTACTGGGGTTTGAGATTGGGACTAGGTGACTATAGTGACCAGGTGAACTTACTGGGACCAGGTGAGCTTACTGGGGGTTTTAGAGTAAACTCAAAGATTAGCGGCGTGTGCGGATCAAAGCAGCTTAGATTGGCGGAGGCGAGAGCGACGAGCTCGAAGGAGTGGGTGTGAGCACGAGTGGGTTTGCGCCGAACTTAAGAGATTTGGACTAGGTGAACTTACTGACCAGGTGAACTTACTGGGACCAGGTGAACTTACTGGGGTTAGAGATTGGGACTAGGTAAACTTACTGGCCTGCACTTGTTTTTCCTTAAATATACACCAAAATCGAGCAAATTTGAAAGAAATTGACCAAATTTGTTGACCAAACTTGACCGATCCCTTAATAAATTCTATAGTGGCCGGACGGTCGTCGGACGGTCGTCGGATTATTCGATTCGTAGCTGTTGATTCCACCAACAGGATACGGAAGAACACGTTAAGGGGACAGAGAGAGAGACAGAGCGACCGACGTACAGAGAGACGCTCATTGAGTTTCTCGTTTCTTGTGATCCGTTTAGTATTTAGAAAGGGGGGGGCGAGGTGCGCTGCTGGTGATTGCGACTGAGGCAGGAAAGGATTATGCGCACTGGCTTCTTGCCCTGCTTCGACTGTGCCCTCGCCGTCTCGAGGGTGCCGAGCGGGTTGAGGAGCGCTTCCTTCCTGTCGATCAACCTTCAAACTGCCCACGAGCTTCAATCCGAAGACTCGTGAAATGTTTTATGGTTGAGATTAGTCGAGTTGAAAGGAGTAGACGCCTGGCGGCGTTAGGCTGATCGTTATGACAAGGTTATTTTATTAAAGCACGGCCGTTTACCTTTAATTGATCCCGTTATGTACCGTTTCTTCTTTATGCAGAGAAATCTGCTGCCTCTTACCCTTATCCGTCCGTTGAGAGCGTGATCTCTTCCTTACCCTTCTTCTTCCTTTCTACACAATCAAATAGTCCTCTGATTTGTGCCTACGCTCATCATCATGGTCTAGCGCGTCCCGAGGTGCACTATACACTTAACCTTTCTCGTGTAGTTCTAGATGCCGCCTGTCGTGTTCTGAGGATATAGGGAACATACCGTTTCATTTCCCGAATTAAATACTTCCAGACGTTCATGATGAGACGGGATGGTTTCCCAGGTGACTTACCACTGCTTGCAAAATGCTCTGCATGTTATGGGCCCAGGCGGGTCCCTGAGAAACCATGTGTTAAAACGTGCACGTAACCTGTGGGTATTGGGCCGTTACCGCGCCGGCTCAGCCTCGACACGCAAACACACTTGTAAATACAACGTCATTACCATTGGCCTGTATATAATGCTTTTTTGCACACGTGATCGTGTAACCTTGTGTGCACCTGTTCATAGTATCGTATTGTCATGTCAATGTTAATATGTGTGTAATTGGCGAACCTGTACTCTTGCACACATGTTGTGGAATATTTTGGGTACGTCCACTCGTACATTCCATGGCAATGCACTTAACAAGCTCCTTGAGAGCACCAAAACTAACCAGCTGCCTGAGTGACTACGCTTGGCGACACTACTCTGGACTCACAGCTTGCACAGTCGTCATATAGACACATCTTTCCATCGAAAACGATGAGTGTACATAGACACCGATAGACAGACCCCCTTAGAATGTATAGACAGTGTCAACTGCGTGACTGAACCCACAGGTTCCCCGTCAACTGCTATGGCAGAACACGCAGCACGAGCCGCACCCAAGGCGATCACAGGTGCGGATATATTGAAGCTCGAAGCTCCTGTAGTTGAGTTTCTTAACGTTGGAAATCGATTTCAGCTTCAGACTCGCAAGGTATCCTTGCAAATCAAGCATATTAAGCAATTGTTACGGTCCAGTCATGCCGATGCCTTCCTCGAGTACGACTCGTACGAAGCATATACTCGGTCATGCAAGGACTACGAGATCCTCCGGAATCAAATTCTCGATCGCGTTTTCCTGGAATGGAAGACCGATAGGGCTGCTGATCTCCGTTTAGCTGTTGATGAATTGCCCCCTGAGTATCAGGAATGGCATTTCACCAACGAAGCTTTCCCCAACTTACCTGATGCAGAAGTAGCTCAGCTAGCTACTGTCTGTTACGACTATGAAGTCAAGGCATTACGTCCTGAAATCAATGCCCGTTTCTTAGAAGAGGAACGAATCTTAAATCGCGCGCACCCGAAGGCATTAGCTTTCGACACCCGTGTTCGTGCCCTTGTTACCATGTTTTCGTTAACTGCTGCTGACTGGCACACTTATCAGAACACGTATGCTACATTCTTGCATACTTACTTCAATCTTGAAAGTGTTGGAAAACCAGCACTTGCGGCCTGGCCCGCCATCAATGAGGTATATAACAAAAGTTATTTACCCAACAAGGCTCGAGCCATTATGCTCATCGCCTTTAGTCACTACGAGTCTGTTACGACTACTGATGTGTCCTATTTGAAACAGCAATTTAACTCTGTTGTTTATAATCCTAACTGGTATGTCCATGTATTTATCGAAGCTGTCCTAGCATTTAGGCAAATCTCTTACCAACTTAACCAGGAAGAGACTGACCTTCAATTCGACTTTGGCACTCTTTGCAGAAAAATCTATGAAGAGATACATCGGCATTATGCCGATAATACCAGCAACAGCCGTGACGATGTCCTAGCATTTAGGCAAATCTCTTACCAACTTAACCAGGAAGAGACTGACCTTCAATTCGACTTTGGCACTCTTTGCATGAAAATCTATGAAGAGATACATCGGCATTATGCCGATAATACCAGCAACAACCGTTACGATCGTGGTTGGGTAGATTGGTGTTATATGTACGAAACCCGATCTTCATCTCGACCTGTGCCAGAAGCTGAACGATTGTGTCACCCTACCAACCCTAGCTACATTTTAGAATACGCATTAGACCTTTACAATGTCGTATCAAATGGGTCGAACAAAAGACGCTTAGAACGCCCTGTTTCTTGGCAACCCTATGTCGAAGGTTTATCATCTCAACCAAAGCCAAAGTTACTACTTACACATACTTTGGACTCATCAGACAAAAGTCTGACTCAAACTGCTAACACACTCGCCTTCATCACTTCGTCCCAACCTGGTACATCTTCCACGTTTAATGCTAGACGCTTGCGTAACTCTAATGATGCTCGCCAGCCTTTCTCTCGCAGCGATTTATCGTATTATCGTCCTGGTGATTCTTACGTCACCAAGAAAACTGCCGGACAGTCCCATGACCGTCCAATTTACCCCCGCACTTTTGACAGGTCCTCTCGGTCTAACATGAAATTATTAGATCGAACAAACCACACCTTAAACACCCTGCGAGAACAGTGTGGTGAACTTACGAAGCATGTGACAGATGATGATACCACGGCTCAGCTACAACAGAATATCAAGTTATTTGAGACTCTATTACAATCAGCTGACATTCTGTCGTCGACATATACGGAGGACAACAGTAGTTTACTTCGTCTAAACGAACAACTCATGTTTGCAGAAGACATCATCTATGATGTAGACGTTCATCTACCCTCGACCGAAAAGTCGTTAAACTACGTGGAGCCACAACACCATACTGTTGTTACTGCTCCCACCCCACTCGACCGGAGTTGATTCGTGCTAACAACCACACCAAACAACAGGAATCTTTCCTCTTGTCTCTACGCCACGACCTTTGCTGTGACATGCTCAGCAATGCTCTGCCTGCCGGTACGTACAGCACTCTGTACAAGCACCTTTCGCTCATCGTCGCCGATATTAAATCCCCTATGTTGGACCCTACCTTCCAACATACTGCTGCCGTGACGAAGAAATCCTATGTATCCAATTTCATGACCGTTGACCAAGCCTCCACCGCGTGCAGCACAGATACCTTGTCTTTGGCACAACTTTATGATGCTATTTCCAGCAACTGCTTGACCGAAATCGTTAAACTATATATCTTCGTCCTACGAAGATACTCGCTACTCGTGATAATGAGGATGCACCTCCAAGTGACCCTGCTGTGCACCAGGATGACGACGCACCGCCTTCCCCTGCCTTAGACACCGAACTCAAGTTCGATGTTCGGCGCAAACGGCACATTCCCCGCTCATTCACTCGTAAGTCCCTCGCACACGGATCCACCGAATATATGAATGCCAAAGAGCGTGCTAATCGCCTTCACCGGGTGCATCACTGCCCGACAACGTCGCTGCCAAGGCCCCCAACGTACTTGCTCGCCCTGGATTCTCTGCTTCTGACATACCATATCGCGACTTATGCACCGACTGCATCGCACACAACAAGCGCCACCCGCACAAGCATTTCAATGCGACCAAGCCCTCCTTTGAGCAAACTCACAAAGCCGGCGAAGTCTGGGCGTGCGACGGCGGCTATGTGACCATCCCATCCGAATGGGGAGGCTTCACACATATCATCGTCTTCAAGGAACTCATTTCGAAATTTCTCTTGGTGTACTTTACACGCACCACCAACGCCACGGAGTTCACTCAAGCTCTGGATTTTGTGTATGACTTCTGTCGTACAACTCAACGTGCACATGCGCACCCTCTACTCCGATGCATTCAAGCCTTACTTTAGCCAGCACATTACCTCCCCGTACCGCGTCGATAAGGGCATTCAACTCATTGCCTTCCCGCCGTACATGCACCACTTTAACTTTGAAGTTGAGTCTGCCATCGGTTTCATCGCCTCCGCCTCATCTCGCCTTCGTTCTCTCCTTAATGCTCACTATCGTGGCGCCAAGATCGTGGAACCCGCTATCATGTTCATGGGCGGTGATACACACCGCTCAAAGCTATAACCTTCTCCCGAACGCCACGCTCGAGCGCATTCATCATGCTATTCTGAGTCCGCAACAGCTACTCTACAACCAACTCAGCACTCCCCAACACGATATGCTCAAGATTTTGGCGCTGAATGTTACCTATTGGAGCCCCATGAACACCACAGGGGAACCGTGCCGCCGCAAATATCTGTATCTCTGTTGCGCCAACGCGCAAACCCGCTCGTCTCCCCACGCGTCCATCTCGCTGACGTCGTCCTCAACCCTGAAAACGGACAAATTCGTGTTTCGTCCAAGCTGCAAAAATTCTACATGTTGCAGCATCCTACTCCTGATCCTGAATCCCTCCTCCACACGCTCCTTCCGCGCCTTTTCGCTCACACCCCACACCACTATCCAAGACCATGTCATTCAGAGGGGGACAAGGACCTCATCCTCAGAGGGGCACTCCCCACCTCCTTCAGCTCCTCCTTCTTCGTCCCCTACTCCGGCCTCTTCTCCCTCTTCTGACGCTCTCGCCGACGAATCTGGCTCTATGTCACCGCCGCCCTTGCTTCCTTCTACAAAGACCTTTTTGCACAAGATGACCTCATTCTTGTCCCAGGTTCCAAGCAGCCTAACACTCGCAAGGCCACTTATATGAAAACTATCCGGTGCTTACAAAGCCGCTGGTGGCAAGCTCGCCGATTTCCGCTGGGATCTTCGCCACCACTTTCTTACGTTCAAGTCTCCCGCCCTCCGCCCCTCATCTCCGTGGTGGTATCCTCTGGTCTGCTATCTGCTCAGAGGGGAACATGCGTTGTTAGCTCGTCTTCTTCTCCCGTTGCGCACTGACTTACTTGCCCGCTACCCGTTACTTCGCCCACGCCAAGTGCGCATCCAGCATCCCAGCTGCAACCTTTTTAACTGCTGATGGTTCACCTACGTGCCCTTCCTCAGCCCCTTTATCTGCGTTCACTGAACACGCTGCTGCCTTCGGCACTCTCCCTACAATATGCACTTACGTACCTGGCGCCGACCAGCTTTATTGATCACAACTCATCCGAGTTTGGCGCTACTTCTGCATCTCTGGCTGACTTGGAGGAATACCTTCTGGTCTCTACAGAGTTTATCACCCAGGTCTTACGTACCGACCCTACTATCCATATCCAACTGGAATCTGCCTCCCCCACTCCTACTGACGCTGTTTCCGCTTATCCCGAAGTTGCGCACACTGCCTCGACCGCAACGTCGCTAAACTATAATTCACCAGCCACTGTTGGTCCTGACGAATATAAGGTCCAAGAAGCGGACGTTTCCATTGACGAATATAAACTTAAGTGCCTCCACGGTTTGTCGCCTGAAAACAGGCACGCCTACCTCAAGGCCATCGCCACTCCACGACATTATCCGCTTTGGCTGCTTCAAACTTTCCTACCCGACGGTGTTCTCGTCCTATTGACAGCAAGATGGTGCTGAAGATTAAAACAGACTCTGCAGGCAATACGTTAGCACAAGGCTCGCCTCGTGCTACGTGGCTTCCTAGCATCTTTGCGCCGATTTCTTGGTACCTTCAGCCCCATGGCCACAATGACCGCGGGTACTACTAGCTATTGCAGCATACAAGCAATTGCCTGTCTACCATGCAGACGTCCCGAACGCCTTCGTTCAGTCTGACATCGATGCCAATGTCTATGTTCAGTTACCAGACGGCAAGCTTATCGACCCCGATGACGCTAAGTACAAGGGCCGACGTCTACCGAAACTGCTGAAGTCACTTTATGGACTTCGGCAATCACCATCCCTTTGGAAGAGATAGACGGCTTCTTCCGTAGCCTCTACAAACGCCTGCATTCGGACTCTTGCCTATATGCTCGAGTATCCGCACATGCTAAGTTCGTCGTATGCAGTCTGTCTGTAGACGACATTGTTATTGTGTCCAATGACGACCCTCTTCGTACTGAATTACAGGATGCCCTCCACAAACGGTATGCTGTAGAGCAGTTTGAACCTGTCCATACCCTCCTAGGCATGCGTGTGTGTCGCACATCTGACGGCTCCATTTCTGGATGTGCAAGCCGTTGATGAACTTGCTGATCACCCAGTCTTGCAGCAACTGACCCCGCTTAAATATCCTATGTCATCGTCCTTCAAGTATAAAGATGGCACTCCCAGCTCTGAAACAGAGTTGTTATCAATTCGCACTTTGCCACCCTCCTTGGCAAGCTGGTGTTCATAAGTTGCCTGCAGACCTGATCAGCAAGCCTTAGGCAGATGTTCGACACACACGCATGCCAGGAGGGTATGGACAGGTTCAAACTGCTCTACAGCATACCGTTTGTGGAGGGCATCCTGTAATTCTGTACGAAGAGGGTCGTCATTGGACACAATAACAATGTCGTCTACAGACAGACTGCATACGACGAACTTAGCATGTGCGGATACTGAGCATATAGGCAAGAGTCCGAATGCAGGCGTTTGTAGCCAAGGCTACGGAAGAATCCGTCTATCTCTTTGTTCCAAAAGGATGGTGATTGCCGAAGTCCATAAAGACTTCAGCAGCCAGACGTCGGCCTTGTACTTAGCGTCATCGGGGTCGATAAGCTTGATGCCGTCTGGTAACTGAACATAGACATTGGCATCGATGTCAGACTGAACGAAGGCGTTCGGGACGTCTGCATGGTAGACAGGCATTGCTTGTATGCTGCAATAGCTAGTAGTACCTGCGGTCATGGTGGCCGGGGCTGAAGGTACCAAAGAAATCGGCGCCAAGAGATGCTAGGAAGCCACGTAGCACGAGGCGAGCCTTGTGCTTAACGTATTTGCCTGCAGAGTCTGTTTTAATATTCAGCACCATCTTGCTGTCAATAGGACGAGAGACACCGTCGGGTGCGAAAGTTTGAAGCAGCCAAAGCGATAATGTCGTGGAGTTCCTTGGCGATGGCCTTGAGGAGGCGTGCCTGTTTTCAGGCGACAAACCGTGGAGGCATTTAAGTTTTATTCCTCCAATGAAAACGTCCGCTTCTTGAACTTATATTCGTCAGGACCAACAATGGCTGGTGAATTATAGTTTAGCGACGTTGCGGTCGAGGCAGTGTGCGCAACTTCGATAAGCGGAAACAGCGTCAGTAGGAGTAGTAGGGGCAGATTCCAGTTGGATATGGATAGTAGGGTCGGTACGTAAGACCTGGGTGATAAACCTGTAGAGACCAGAAGGTATTCCTCCAAGTCAGCCAGAGATGCAAGTAGCGCCAAACTCGGACGAGTTGTGATCAATAAAGCTGGTCGGCGCCAGGTACGCGCATATTGTAAGGAAGAAGTGCCGAAGGCAGCAGCGTGTTCAGTGAACGCAGATAAAAGGGGCTGAGGAATAGGGCACGCAGGTGAACCATCAGCAGTTAAAAAGGTTGCAGCTGGGATGCTGGATGCGCACTTGGCGTGGGCGAAGTAACCATCGACGTGCGGGTAGCGGGCAAGTAAGTCAGTGCGCAACGGGAGAAGAAGACGAGCTAACAACGCATGTTCCCCTCTGAGCAGATAGCAGACCAGAGGATACCACCACGGCGATGACGGGCGGAGAGGGGAGACTGAACGTGAAAGTGGTGGCGAAGATCCCAGCGGAAATCGGCGAGCTTGCCACCAGCGGCTTTGTAAGCACCAATAGTAGACGCTTGTAACCGGGCTCGGATATTCATAGAAGTGGCCTTGCGAGTGTTAGGCTGTTTGAACCTGGGACAAGAATGGTCATCTTGTGCAAAAAGGTCTTTGTAAGAAGGAAGCAAGGTGACATAGAGCCAGATTCGTCGGCGAGAGCGTCAGAAGAGGGAGAAGAGGCCGGAGTAGGGGACGAAGAAAGGAGCTGAAGGAGGTGGGGAGTGCCCCTCTGAGGATGAGGAGTCCTTGTCCCCTCTGAATGACATGGTCTTGGATAGTGGTGTGGGGTGTGAGCGAGAAAGGCGCGGAAGGAGCGTGTGCGAGGAGCTAGTTCAGGATCAGAGAGGATGCTGCAAACATGAGTGAATTGCAGCTTGACGAAACACGAATTTGTCCGTTTTCAGGGTTGAGGACGACGTCAGCGGATGGTCGACGCGTGGGAGACGCGGGTTTTGCGCGTTGGCGCAAAGAGATACAGATATTTGCGGCGGCACGGTTCCCACTTGTGGTGTTCATGGGGCTCCAATAGGAGGTAACATTCAGCGCCAAAAATCTTGAGCATATGTGCTGGGGAGTGTTGAGTTGGTTGT
>JAQMWT010000549.1:0-37950 GCA_029834535.1 Chrysophaeum taylorii | reverse complement strand
GGCGCCGTGTGGTACATGCGTGTGGGAAGGTGCGGGGACGGGGAAGCGTGGGGCGGGAAGGCGCGGGAGGGAAAGTGGAGGGCGTGGGCGGGGGAAAGTGGACGGGGAAGGTGCGGGGGAAGGGAAGGTGGGTACGAAGCGTGCGGGGGCGGGGCGCGGGGACGGGATGGCGGCGAGCGTGGTGCGGGGACGGGAAGCGGGACGGTGGTCGCGGGCAAAAGGGTGTAGCGGATACCCGTTTCTCCCGCCCCAGGCCGGACCGGCTGTCACAACGCGGTTTTTCAAATAAACCTGCGGTTTTTCGAGGTGTAAATCGGTCGATGAGTTTCGATGAGTTTCACTGGGTCTATTGAGGGGGTCCTCTAGGGCTGTGCTTAAAAATACACTGTGCCTCGGGGGAGCCCGTAGGGCTTTATGGCACACTATGCCTGAAGTTGGCGACAGTGTATCGGAGTCAAACTCGGCGCCCTACGCCCGACAGCGGCGGGAAGCGACTAAGTCGACCGCACGAGCGGCCCGAAACGCCGAGGGGACTGTTCCTGTCCTCTCGCCACGCTTTTCGTATGCACGAGGTCACCCCGGGTCTACATATAGCTAGCCAGCGCGTTATGGCTTGCGGTTTCACGGGCTAGAACGACACGCGATCGCGCGATGGGAGGAGGGTTGCGCTTGAGACGCGCTGCCTCTCTTTTGTCGCTCGATTTGGAGTGTTCGATGGGCGTGCCACCAGTCCTCGGAGCGTCCAAGAGATTTATACTCGCGGCGACGCGATGAGCCGCATGAGCCGGAAGAGGCGGAAGGTTTTCCGGCGAAAATGATGTCGAAGACCGCGCCCACGTTGTCGCCGCGCCATCTCACTTTCTGTTCCGGTGTTATGTTGGCGGTAGTGCCGCTTTGACTGGCCCCAGCCGTACTCAACGCCAACTCCGGCGAGCTCTTGTGGCATTCGTGACGAGAGTAGGATGTGGCAAGGGTCAAGGGCGAGCTGCTAATACGACAGCCGCTTCTAGGGAATCAAACCAACCGCGCTCGAAGATCGCTTTGTGAATTCCTTCGCTTTGCCGACGTAGGCCTCGGGCTTCCAGTCGGGGTGGGTGGGTCACCCGGCTGGAAGTTCATGTGCTGGTCTTGGCCAGGCTCAAGCTTGACGTTCCACTAATCGACCACCTTCTGCCGCCCGCCCTTTGCGCTGCGCTCCGACCTTGAGTTCGAAGATGGCCGAATGAGCTTCGATGCAGCCCGCATCGAGTTTCGTCGAGGTTTGGAGGTGCTGCGTCTTGGCGCCAACGCCGGGGGACATGTTGTCGACGTTGAAGCTGTCGGGTTTGAACTTGTCGTGTTCCGACGGTCAACCTCAATTAGGATCTGGTGATGAGGGAACCAAATGTCCATGAAATCGAGGACGTCCTCGACCTGAAAACGAAAATTGTCCGAGTCCCAGAAGCCTTGGTGCTGAATGCCAATCTTGATCGTCTTGAAAGCCGGGGACTGGAACCACTTGAAGCCGTCGCCGCTATCAAAGAGGAAGACCTTTTCAAAGGGATGCTTGAGTGTCGGATCGATCGTGAGGTCGACATCGTTTTCGCCGTCGTCGTCGTATTCGTCGTAAACCCTCTGGCACGTTGGTCGCTACTTGGCGAAGCTTGTCACCTGAGTTGTAAAACCCGTGGAGCCACGCGTTTCGTTCGTGGAGGCCATCGACAGTTGCAGGAGCGTCCAGCACCACTTCCAGTACATACGCTGCCGACCTGGTATCACACTCTTCGGCTGGTCACCAGCGGCACGCACAAGACACACATGAAGCACCACAAACCCTTACCCATCGATTATACTCCCTAACCCTGTGGCTTTCTCCCTTACCACCTTTGTTTTCTCCCTTACCACCTTTCTTTTTACCTTACCACCTTAATTTCCCCCTTACCCTTAAATTACACTTCATACCACTCCTAAACCCTGCGATCGCTAACCGTATGGTTGCGATGGAGGACGGCGCCTAACACGCTTGCTCCCTGCGGCGGCCCCGGCCGTCCCGGAGTGAGACGGTGCCTGCTTACTTCCCGGGCTGGCCGGTTAGCACCCGGAAAGTCCGCGCTGGGATGGGGTTCGCTCGGTTGGGCAGAACGCGACGGACAGGTCGATTGTTCGTGGATCAACACGTCCGCGGCCTGCGACGCTTTTGCAAGACCACGCACAAGACCGCGCGCAGTGGCGGTCCGCCATCAACGCCTTTCCATCCCTCGCCTCTACCCCAACTGTGTGATTTTGCTCTGTGATCCTGGACCGGCTCCTGCCGGCCCAGCCTGGCTCCCATGCCCGGGAGAGGTCCGAAGTTAGTTAGTTAGTTAGTTCATGAACGCCCTGCGTGCTCACCAACTCGCCCTAGATCTTGGCACATTTTGGGAGGTTTTGGGGTTCAAATTGATACTGGATCGAGGCGCGTCGATCGGCGTCCAAGCCTGCGGCAGTAGCGACACTGAGCAGATTTTACAGATGGAAGTAGTGATTAGTCCCAGTCTAGATGCGTGCTATCGACGCAGGCAGCTAAGGCTGAGTCGCCGATCGAAGCGACCTAAACCCTCCTGGATGTCCGAACACGAACTTGACACAAAACCCTAAAAAAAATGCGCTGTATGTCTGTTTATGGTCGGATGAGCTTGTGCGAGAAGTAGATAGATTGCCAGATCCGGTACATCTAGAAGGACAGCGTCGACTTGGGGTATTAACCAACACCCAGCTGAGCCGACAACAACTGCCTCGGTTTTTCGTTTTCGAACGCGTTCGCTCGCGCCGTGAGCGGGTTCGGATTAATTGCCGACTCACCCCGAACCAGGCCCCGCGCACGCACTCTTCCCCGCGTCGCGTCGCGAGCCAGGGCGAGCCATGTACGTGTTTGAAAGGGATGTACGTAAGACAGTCTCTAAACATTGGTGATGCTGTCTCTGCGATGTCCTCGTCCCCGCGCCTTCCCCGCTCCCCGCACCTTCCCCGCCCCCGCGCCTTCCCCGCCCCCGCACCTTCCCCGACCCCGCACCTTCCCCGCCCCCGCGCCTTCCCCGCTCCCCGCACCTTCCCCGCTCCCCGCCATATCCCCGCTCCCCGCCATATCCCCGTCCCCGCACCTTCCCCGCCCCCGCACCTTCCTCGCCCCCGCGCCTTCCCTTCCCGCACCTTCCCTCCCCGACACTTCCCCGCTCCCCCGCGCCTCCCCGTCCCGCACCTTCCCCGCCCCCGCACCTTCCTCCCCCCCCGCACCTCCCCTCTTCCCCCACTTCCTCGTCCTCGCACCTTCCCCGTCCCCGCACCTTCCCTCCCCGCACCTTCCCCGCTCCCCGCGCCTTCCCCGCCCCCACACCTTCCCCGTCACCGCACCTTCCCTTCCCCGCACCTTCCTCGCTCCCCGCACCTTCTCTTCCCCGTCCCCGCGACTTTCCCCGTTCCCCTTGAGACTCACGGCTTAGAGAGCAAACATACTGTTCGCTGACAAAACAAGGCCCGGCGTGATCAAGCTTTCAGCGGTTCTGCACGTCGCACTGAGACTCCGGAGCGTCCTTCGACTTCGAAACGAACACGGTATCGATGCGGGTTTCGTCGCTCAGGTCGAGCGGGAGCGTGGTGGTAACACGCCGACGTCGGTTGACCACGACGCCGAGAAAGAAAACAAGAAGTCGCGTGCCCAGACGAAGGTAAACGACTATGAGAGATCGCCGAGTACGCTGTCGCAGCTCAGAGCGCGCAAATGCGAGGCTCCACTTTACTCGATCTAACCAAGATGCCAAGTTCAGCATGTGTGTTCTCGAGGCCGACTTGCAGCAGATGATGTTCGACACGGGCGGCAAGTTGACGGCATGTACAACATGGTCTACAGCGCGACAGCGCTGTCGTTCAAGTGCTATATGCAAGATGCAGCTTTTATGTGCGTGCTGGTCGTTGTGATGTGCAAGTAGACAATACCGTCACGTGTGCTAAAAGGCACACCTGCTCCGAACCTTCTTGCCGACAAAGATCCAGCTATCGCGCGAAGCACTTCTGCGAGGCCGTGTCGGTCCTCATCAAGGGCTTTATGGAGGGCAAGTCAGGCGGCTCGCTGGCCGGTTAGCACCCGGAAAGTCCGCGCTGGGATGGGGTTCGCTCGGTTGGGCAGAGCGCGACGGACAGGTCGATTGTTCGTGGACCAACACGTCCGCGGCCTGCGACGCTTTTGCACGACCTCGCACAAGACCGCGCAGTGGCGGTCCACCATCAACAAGTCCGTCCTCGTCCCTCGCCTCTGCCCCAACTGCGTGATTTTCCTCCCTGATTCCGTACCGGCTCCTGCCGGTCCGGCCTGGCTCCCATGCTCGGGAGAGGTCTGAAGTTAGTTAGTTAGTTAGTCAGTCAGGCGGCTCTTCTCGGCATATGCGTTTGATAGACATCTGCAACAATGTCATCCGCTAAAGGCACGAGATGACGAACCGGGATCGTTCGCTGTAGTCTGTCATGAACATCGAACTAATAAGGCGCATCCGAATAATCTTGGGCGACGAAACAGCGTGGTATCAGCGTTGTCTTTCGCAGGCCTTGTTTGTATATGTTGTTCTGCGAGTGTTCGCATGTTGATGCGTGTGTATGGTCAAACTTGGAGGCATTCAATTTGTGTGATCAAATTTCGAACAATCACCTCAAACTTGTCATATTTTAGACTCGTACTGATGACTGGGTTAGAATTACAGGGGTGGTGTCGGGGATCTTCCGGAACGAGGCTGTCGACGTCTTGACATCCCTTCGCGCCGCAGCTTGTATTTGCCGACTTTCTCGTACAGTGCTCGACGGTGCAGCAGCAGCTCCCGGGGAGATCTTGCGGCAGGGCGGGGTTGTCGAGATGCGCGAGGAGGAGGAGGATAAGGAGGTGTTCTCTTACGGTCGTGCGAGTTGTTTATGCTGGCGTAACGGCACGTGCTCGCGTTGCCGTCCCATGATCAAGCTCGACAGCTAACTCCGAATCGGGTACGCGACGGTGAGGAACTCCTGAACGTGGTCCTGTACGGTCCCGCACAAGTGTGGGACTACAATCTTTGGGTGCTCGAGGGGCGTTGCTCGCGCAGTTTCTCGAGGTCGTCGAGTTTCGCGTTCTCGACCCCGAGTCGATTATCAAAGACGCTCCCTCTCGGATTTTGGGATGCAGACTGGGGTGATCCGTCTCACGCAGACCACGTAAGCCTGGTGTCCGATGTCCGCTTGTTGCTGAAGAATGACGCACGACCACGGCAACACCACCGTGGAGAGTCGCGGTTTGGGTGGCTTCTACGAACGATGGAAGGTACGAGAATGGGCCCAGCTTAAATACGCCAAGCCGTGGGAATCTGCTCTCGAGGCCGCGCGTCGCTACCCGCTCTCCTTGCGTATCGCCGCGCTGTCTTAGGATGGACCTCCTTCTAAGGCGGTCATGGGGGGGTGCCCATGCCGCGCGTGTAACGCGACGGTAGATTCTGCGTGGCTGCAGCACCTAGCTCTCGTTTTTAAAGCATTTTCGCACCAACAGCGCTCACGCGCCCTCTTGAAAAGCCTTTTTAAGTTTGATTTTAAAAGCCGAAGTTTAGTCAATACTGTGGAAGTTTGAGGAGTAGTGATCAAACTTGTTGACCAAACTTACAAGGAAATTAATCAAACTTGAAGGGTTAATTGATCAAACTTAATGCAACTTCGGAGTGACCAAACTTAACTGACCAAACTTCTATGGAAAGTGACCACACTTGTGAGTTTTTCCTTAATCATACATCAAAATCGAGCAAACATGAAAGAAATTCACCAAACTTGTTGACCAAACTTGACCGATCCCTATTTAATAAATGTCCGGGTTACGTCTTGAACGACGGCGCGCTGATACGAGCGACTCCGAATCGGACAGCGACGACGAGTATCGCACGACCGAGATCGCCGAAGCGATAAAGCGTCGTCGAATCGCAGCGATCACCGCATTTGGTGCGTTTGACCGTGAGAAGCGCCCGGGGCCGACGGGGCCCAAGCTTCGTGCGTCGCGTAAAGAGTGCCATCATCACGTGCGGACAGAGGGTCCACGAAAATTTCGACGGATGTATCGCATGGAGGTCTAGTTTCCTTAATCATACATCAAAATCGAGCAAACATGAAAGAAATTCACCAAACTTGTTGACCAAACTTGACCGATCCCTATTTAATAAATGTCCGGGTTACGACTTGAACGACGGCGCGCTGATACGAGCGACTCCGAATCGGACAGCGACGACGAGTATCGCACGACCGAGATCGCCGAAGCGATAAAGCGTCGTCGAATCGCAGCGATCACCGCATTTGGTGCGTTTGACCGTGAGAAGCGCCCGGGGCCGACGGGGCCCAAGCTTCGTGCGTCGCGTAAAGAGTGGCATCATCACGTGCGGACAGAGGGTCCACGAAAATTTCGACGGATGTATCGCATGGAGGTCTAGCATTTCAACGAGTTGCTGGAGTTGGTGCGGAGGGAGATACAGACGCAAGACATCGAGAGAGCCGTGCGTTCTTCTGGCTCCGAGGTATGCGCCGAGGTCCGACTTGCGATCAGCATACGCTACCTTGCTGGGGGGAGCTACCTCGATATCTGCTCTAACTTTGGGATGTCTCCGGCGGAGTTTTATCGATCGATTTGGAGATGTGTTGAAGCCATCAACAACACGTTCCCTACAGACTTCCCGCTGGACGACGAGACGGAACTCGAGAAACTGGAGGCGGGCTGGGCTCGCAAGTCACGCCCCGCGGTCCTTCGAAGCGCGGTGGGTGCCATCGACGGTTGCTGCATTTGGCTGCGGTAAAGTGTCGTCGAATCGCGGCGGAAGGTCCAGTCCCACCTCGTCAAGTCCCACCCCGCGCACTATGCTTGAGGCGCTCCTCCGCGAGGAGGGGCTTCGGCGCCCTCGGCAGCGCTAAGTATAACGATAGCACTCTTCATATCGGAGGAGGCGGCCGGTGGCAGGGGCGGGCCGGCCGCCAGGGGGCGGAGGAGGTTTTTTAGGTGACGAGGAGCGGAGGTGGAGTCAAGAAGGTAAGGAGGGAGTTGTAGGTTCCTGGCGAGTTCGGGAACATCAGGATCGGCGGCATACAGGATATCGTCCACTGCTGGATCGTTCGATTTGCAGACCTTGGCCAGCTCCTCCCAGTGCAAGCTGGTTTCCTCGGCGTCAAGGTTTTGCCAAGATG
This sequence comes from Chrysophaeum taylorii, assembly GCA_029834535.1. Lineage (NCBI taxonomy): Eukaryota > Pelagophyceae > Pelagomonadales > Pelagomonadaceae > Chrysophaeum > Chrysophaeum taylorii. The sequence goes on along the minus strand of JAQMWT010000549.1, from coordinate 30,765 downwards.
GCGTTATGAACCGCAAAAGGTGGGCGTCTCGCGTCTGGACGATGGACATGACCATCCGCGATCGGCAGGGATCCTTCGACCAGTGATTCTTCGACGGCGACGGCGGCGAGCGAGCTTCACAAAGCAGGTTGCGCCAGCTCGGGGACACAGCCTCAGTTGCGGCCGCACACGCTGCGTCGACAGATGCAGCCTCTGACTCTGCGCCCTCCGGCTCCGACTCGGCCGAGTCACTCAGTGTGAAGAGCGTGGCACTCGTTTCCACCTTCTCGAGCCAAGCCACGAGCGCGGACCAGTTCCAGGCCTTGCACCTGGGCTCCGGCACGCTTTGCTCTGCCGCCCGGCGCTTGATCTCCGCCATGAGGTGTTTGTTTTCCGGCCGCGAAACCTTCGGGGTCCAGCTCTGCATCGTCATCGCAGCCCAGCCGGGTTTGATCTTCAGCGTCGCTGCCCGCCGCTGCGCTTCCTTCGTGGTCCTCGCCATGGTCGGTATATTTGCTTAAGTTTTTTCACTTTGGCGCCCTCGAAAAACCCGACCCAAATCAGGTCGGATTATTTGAAATCCTCCAAATATCCCGCCCTGATTATTTGGCCAATTTCATTATTTGGCAAACTTTATCCGGTAGAGAACGGGTCTAAAGAAGGGCTAACGCTGGTGAACTAACTAACTAACTTCAGACCTCTCCCGAGCATGGGAGCCAGGCCGGACCGACAGGAGCCAGTCCGGAATCACGGGCCTGTAGACGAGGGGCGCCGAAAGGTGGGTCGGCGGAGAGTGATCATCAAGCTTGTCGCCATGCGACGAGGAGACCGCGATGTGACTGACAACCAACTCGTCGATAACCTTCCGTCTGCGCCCCCCGGCCATACCCCGCCCCACTGCGAACGTTCCGGCTGCCAACCGGCCCGCCCGAGAGGCGAATAGGTGCAAACCTACGCCGGGGGGGCGGATGCCCTCGCAAGGCTCAGGATTCATGAGGCTAACGCTGGTGTGACAACTGGAATGGGGCGTTACACTAGCGATAAGGGAATGACGTAGGGATACTGGATACGTGGTGCAGGGGTAAGTGTCATAGCTTCCTCACACAGGTGCTGGAAAAGAAAGAAAAGGAAAAAGGGGTAAGTGAGGTCCTCACACAGGTGCTGGAAAAGAAAGAAAAAGGAAGAAAAAGGGGTAAGTGAGACGCTCACAGAGGAGAAGCTTGAAGGAAGACGTCAGGAGAGGCATTGTGGCAGAAAGAGACAGGAGATATCAGGGCGAAGTCACGAGGTGAGGTAACGAGCACGAAGCCGGAGGAAGGAAGGAGCTTCCGTACTGCGGGTGAAGATATCGCTAAGGTTGTCAAGGCGGGTAATGTGTTGGAGATCAATGATGTGGTTGCGATGATATTCGGCGGTGGTGTAAAAGCGAATATCAATATGGCGGGTGCGCCGCTAAGGTTGTCAAGGCGGGTAATGTGTTGGAGATCAATGATGTGGTTGCGATGATATTCGGCGGTGGTGTAAAAGCGAATATCAATATGGCGGGTGCGCCGCGTGAGACATTGGAGACGGACTTGGGTGACGGTGGTGCTGTTATCGACATACATTGGTACCGTGTGACGAGGGAGATCAAAATCATCAAAAAGTTTGAGGAGCCAAGAGAGCTCAGCAGTAGCGGCGTAAAGAGCGAGCAATTCAGCTTCGAAAGAGGAGCGGGCGAGGAGGTACTGCGAGCGTGAGCAGTAGGATATCATAGAGCCAGCAAGGAGAAAACAAAAGCCAGTAGTGGAGTGGCGGTCATCAGGGTCGTCGGCCCAGCTGGAGTCGGAATAACCACCGAGACGAAGGGTAGAATCGCGACCAAGAACAAGGGCAAGATCATAAGGACCATTGCAGTGGGGTTTACCAGGATTGTCAGTAAAAGGCGCACACGGATTGACGGTCCAAGTGATATCAGGGCGAGGCATAACAGAAAGAAACAAGACACAACGGAGAATACGACGAAAAGGGATGCGTGCCATGAAGACGTGAGCAGGGGAGCCAGGTGCAGGAGAACCAGCCGCAGAAAGATGAAGACCTTTGGGAGCGGGAGTCAATGCTGGTTGACTGTTGATGAAGCGATGTTCGGAGAGCATGGGATTGGTAGATAGCGAGCGTGCGACATGCGCGATCACGCGTAATGCAGAGACCAACGGAAGTGGGAAGGCTTTGAAAAACGCTAAAAGGAAGCTTGGTAATGGCCAATGCAAGAACGGGAGTGCGCCACAAGAAGAGCATCAACGACGAGAACAAGGCGCTGAACGACAGTAGACTTGAGCATGAGTGTGTAGCGGCAAGCTACAATCAGTGACAAGGGAGCGTTCTAAGTAAAGCCACCAGTGGGGACATGCTTGCGGGCAACCGTATCAAGAGTGACAGAGCGTGTAAAGGATTCTGAAACCATCGAGGGGTTGGCGAGGAGCATAACCTTCGGGTGGCCAGACATAGATGTCTTCGTCAATGGGAGCTTGGATAAAAGCGGAGCTGACATCGCGGACAACGAGATGAGCATTGTGCGATTTGAAGCGGCCCGATTCATACTTCGTGCGGTGGACCCACTTCAAAGGGCAGATGGTGCCAGAAAAAGTAGAAGGAACGCGAACAACATCCGAGCAACCGAGCTGACCGAGGGAATGATAGTCTTTGGGAATGGCTTGTAACCGACGTGCAGGATTTGGATGGGCTAGAGCTTCGCGCAAATGAGGGGAAGTGAGAGCACGGTCATCAATGTACGAATATTGAGATGCTTCGTCGGAAGCAGAGTATAAGCGTGGGCGGATTGGGGATCATCAAGGGTATGGGCGAGACAGAGGGGGAGGAAGACATAATGAACTAACAAACGAAAGCTAGAATAATTAACGTACAGGGAATGACAAGAGGACACAGAATCGAAGGGAATGACAAGATGACTCAGAATCGACATGAGATGACGCAGAATCAACAGTGCGTGGTAAAACGCCAGTATTGTGGGTTTGAGTTGGTTCTCCGTTTGTTTCTGAATAATGTGCGCTTTTTGTCGACTTTGCGCGGTCGGCTCCGTTTGGCTCGACTTGGTTTTGCACGCTTTTTGTTTTGTCGGCTCTGGTTGGCTCGACTTTGTTGTGCACTTTTCTGTGGGGGTTGTTGGTTCTTCGGAGGTCATGGGCCCGGAGAATGGTCGGTTCACGTGATGGGGTGATCAGTCCCAGTGAAACCGGCGCATTCTCATCAAACACAGGGGACAAGGGGGCAACAGCGGAAGAACAGGTGACAATCGGGCAACAGCAGGAACAGGTGACAATGGGGCAACAGTAGACGATAGCTTGGAAGCGTGATTCGAGAAAGTCGGAACAACGTTGAAGTGCCTTCGGGGGGTGACAGGAAATCTGATAAGCGAAACTGTCAGCAAAATCGAGGTCTGAAGAACAATAGCGACAAAAATGCCTGGGATGACTTGCGTTAGGCGATTGTGGCCACAGAGAATCGCAGCGGGGCAAAGATAGCGGGAACACAGGCTGGTATATATGATGGCAGTGTACCAGACGTCTGATGAGAACGTGGCCTTTGGGCAGATATGTTGCATGGTGCATGGTGACCAGGTTATGACGATGGTCGGAGTCGACAGAAGCAAAAACAGGCGTAAGCAGGGTTGATGCGAACGTTGGGTGTTTGGTTGTTGTGGCGCGAGCAAGTTGCCATGAGCACGACCGCGTCCTGTACGCGAAGATGGAAGACTTCGGACGCGCCAGCGGTGTAAGGAACGAACACGGGTAGACCAGGCTGCTGTATGCCAGCCTGCTGTGGCAGATAAGAAAGTGGCCCGTTTTCGCATTCGCAAGAACGAAGTTGCCATATGGGCCAACGTTGGAGGAGCAAGCGGCGAGCTTTGCTCGTCATACTCGAATAGACTGCGGTAGAAGTTGGCGATAGTGGCAAAACAGTTGTGGCACGTAAGAACGTTGCAGATAGCGTCGCAGACGTAAGGACATTGCAGATAGCGTCGCGGGTGCTGAGCACGGAATTCACGGCGATAGCAAAACCCGATTTTGAAGGTCAGAAAAGCGGCGAAAAGGCGATAGTGCGCGAAGGAGAACCACAACATTGTGTTGATACCGTAGACGAAGAAGCCGAATAACACAGCAAAGAAGCGTCGGTCCAGGATCCCGAAGATGAGCGATCCAGCCACATAGGAAGCACGAACGTTGCGCACGCGAAAAATTGACAGGCACAGCTTAGTGGTGACGGGTGAAATGCGCGATGGAACGTGATTCGCTGGTTTTACCAAAACCGACAAGCACAACGAGGAGTGGATCAACGAATAGCAGAAAATGTAGAACGGGGAGTGGATCAACGAATAGCTGAAAATGCACAACGGGGAGTGGAGCGACGAATAGGCGAAATACAGAACGAGGAGGGGAGCAACGACGAGGTGAAAAGACAACGAGGAGGGGAGCAACGACGAGGGGAAAATACAGAACGAGGAGAGGAGCAACGACGAGGTGAAAATACAGAACGAGGAGAGGAGCAACGACGAGGGGAAAATACAGAACGAGGAGAGGAGCAACGACGAGGTGAAAATACAGAACGAGGAGAGGAGCAACGACGAGGTGGAAATACAGAACAAGGAGGGGAGAAACGACGAGGTGAAAATACAGAACAAGGAGGGGAGCAACGACGAGGTGAAAATACAGAACGATGGGTTGAGCAACGAATAGCGGAAAATACAGAACGACGGGCGCCTGTGCAATGGGAGCTAAAAACAAAAACGAGGGGCTTCCACAAAAACACTTTTCCTTCACAAAAACGAGGGGCTTCCGTGGGATGGGGTTGTTGATGTGTTTGCGTCAGAAAATCGGCGGTACACACGCTGACTTGGAATTATCTTGATTGGTAGAAAGGCGCAAAGATGATAGAAAGAGTATCGGGAGGTGGGTGTGAGACGTTGGGTGCGGCCGTTTAAGGCGGTGAAGGGGGTGTAATAGGTGGTGGTATTAAGAAAAGCGGCGGAGTGGAACTATAATCAGTCAAGGTTGGAGTAGGCATAGGAGCAGAAAAGGTAGTGTTACTGGTGTTGGTTTTGGTGGGTTGGTGTTGTTGGGTGTTTTTGGAGTCATTGGAAGTGTTGCGCTGTTGAAACAAAGTAATCTTGACATTATCATCAATTTTACTCTGGATAGATGATTGTCCTTTTAATTCAACTCCATAAAGATGTATACCAAGTTTGTCTTCTGCCCATTGAGTCATACTGATGATGTGCAGATCGGGATCGTTATGGTCGTTTTGCTTGGGTAGAAAAAGTGCAACGTCTAGCTTTACATATCCCACATTTGGATACTTTGGGAGAGCGGGAATGACGGTCCTTATAATCATAGCATGTGTGATTCTCTGCGTATCCGTAGCAGTCTGGATAGCAGGTGATAAAGACTCGGGCAGCTTTGCGATGTGGATAGGATCAGCATAACGTCTAAAGTTAATTACATGTTGAGAAGCACATGTGTCAGCATATCCTGGCGTAGTCATTAGCGGCAAATTGTACTCGTTTTACAGTTTAAGCATTGTTGCATAACAGGCATGTGTTGAGCTTGACCAAACACGTACTGTGTCATGAAACTTTGCGTTTGTTCGGAAGGCACAACGACGAGTGTAAGACCAGTATTTAATTTTGGTAGCAACACAGGGGAATCTGTACCATCTTCATTATCTTCATTGGTTAAATTACTGGGGAGCTCAGAGTGCGAGGAAGTTTCCCGAGCTTGACGACGAACGATAGCATTCTGAGCTTTAGCATTTATGTGCTGCAATAGCGGCTGAGGGATGTTATCGATTTCATCATCTTTAATGGACAGGAACGTGTGGAACATTTTCTCTGTATCAGCAGTCCCCCTCTGCTCCGCGTCACTGGGGGGCGCATCTGGAGCAGATGTTTCAGTTTGATACTTTTCTTCTGAAACAAGAGATTCCTTATCGGCGTCTAAGAGGTTCGATATGGTATTGGACATAGTATCAACTCGAGATAAGTAGAGATGAACTTGGGTGGCTTCATCAGGATCTAAGGACTGTGTCGAAGCTTGAGAAGCGGTTGTCCAGAGGGTACTCAACAAGCTTTTCATTTCCTCCTGTACCATTTTAGAGTCGGTGGAAGGATTGGGATTCGCTTCCTGCAATTTACCAAACAGGCGGCGAAGACGATCAACTTGATAAGTAGCCCGGTCCATAAGAGACATATTAGAGCGTGCATTACGGTTAGAGGAAGATGAGTAGACAGGACGATCGAAGCTGGTACCTTTGACGTTATAATTTGAGGGTGAACGATAATACGACGCGTCACGGGGTGAGATTGTCGATGCTTTATCTTTTGCATTACGAAGCTTACGAGCGTTGAAGCCAGACTGTCCAGCTACAGTGGCTAACAGCGAGTAAGCGTTGTTCAGAGAGTCGTGGGATTGATGAATAGTATCCATCAATAATACCTTAGGTGGCTTGGCAGCGGTAGTACCAGGGATGTAAGGGATCCAGGAAGCGGGTTTATCCAAGCGTCGGTTAGAAGAAAACTTTGTCTTATTATATATCTTTAACAAGAATTCCAATAGTGGACGAACGTCGTTAGGATCAACTAGCTTTAACAATTCGGGATCGTGACTCGAGTTGTTACTGGAGCGTGTCTCGTAGAGTTTACACCATTCCAATAAAGATTGAGAATAGCGCTCGTGATCCGAGGGATTGGCACATAGACGGTAGATCACCTCGTGAGCTTTAAGCGCGATTATGGAGTTATTAAATTAGATTGATGCTTCATCATTATTTAATTGCTGTGCCTGAGATTGAAAGGCAAGGAGTTGTTCGACAAATACATGGGCATACCAATTAACATTTAGAGACACTCGATTAAACTGAGATTTAAGCTCAGTTACATCTGTACAAGACACTGTCTCATAGTAATGATAGGCTAAAAGCATTACAGCACGTAATTTATTGGGATGTGCAGTAATTGCATAATTTTCTTTAGTTGAGGCCACATAGCGAGAGCGGGCTTTTCCTGGGACTCAAGGTTAAAGAATGCGTACAAGAAACCAGCATAAGTTTCGCAGTGTTTGATCCAATCGGCATTAGAGAGACCTGTAAAGGATATGTTAGTTGAAGATGAATCATACACAGTTGATTCAGGGAATCGGGTATCTATTAAAGTGAGGACATGTTTGACATCCTTATTTAATCCAGGACGAACAAGGTAATACGACGCTTGGTAGTAAAGTCGTTCAAGATTATTACGGGCATCAAAATGTTCGGGCAGGGCATCTTCATCAGGTAAGTTTAAATCATTAATTTGTTCAGCTTTCCATTGAGCGAAGATGATATCAACTTCTTGTTCAAGAAGTTGATTATATTCCGGAGCATTCCGGGTGTAAGCTTCATATGAATCGAAGCAGAATAACGCGTCCACATATGGACTTGTCATATGCCTGCGAAGCGCCTCAATTTGCAAGCTCACCTTGGTTGAGTTATCTTGGAAACGCAATCCTGCGTTAATTTTATCAACGAGGATTTGTTCTTGTTTGTGCAGAGAAATCTGCTGCCTCTTACCCTTGTCCGTCCGTTGAGAACGTGATCTCTTCCTTACCCTTCTTCTTCCTTTCTACACAATCAAATAGTCCTCTGATTTGTGCCTACGCTCATCATCATGGTCTAGCGCGTCCCGAGGTATGTAGCACTATACACTTAACCTTTCTCGTGTAGTTCTAGATGCCGCCTGTCGTGTTCTGAGGATATAGGGAACATAACCTTCATTCCCCGAATTAACCTTGCCAGACGTTCACGATGAGACGGGATGGTTTCCCAGGTGACTTACCACTGCTTGCTAAATGCTCTGCAGGTTATGGGCCCAGGCGGGTCCCTGAGAAACCATGTGTCAACATGCACGTAACCTATGGGTGTTGGGTCGTTACCGCGCCGACCTAGCCTCGACATGTGACACGCTTGTCAATGTATCGCCATTACCATTGGGCTGTATATAATATCTTTTTGCACACGTGATCGTGTAACCTTGTGTGCACCTGTTCATAGCATCGTATTGTCATGTTAATGTTGATGTGTGTGTAATTGGCTAACCTGTACTCTTGCACACATGTTATGGAATATTTTGGGTACGTCCACTCGTACATTACATGGCAATGCTTAACAAGCTCCTTGAGAGCACCAAAACTAACCAGCTGCCTGAGTGACTACGCTTAGCGACACTACTCTGGACTCACAGCTTGCACAGTCGTCATATAGACACATTTTCCATCGAAAAATCGATGAGTGTACATAGACACCGATAGACAGACCCCCTTAGAATGTCTAGACAGTGTCAACTGCGTGACTGAACCCACAGGTTCCCCGTCAACTGCTATGGCAGAACACGCAGCACGAGCCGCACCTAAGGCGATCACAGGTGCGGATATATTGAAGCTCGAAGCTCCTGTAGTTGAGTTTCTTAATGAGGGCAACCGCTTTAAGCTTCAGAACCGCAAGGTATCCTTGCAAACCAAGCATATCAAGCAATTACTACGGTCCAGTCATGCCGATGCTTTCCTCGAGTACGACTCGTATGAAGCATATACTCGGTCATGCAAGGACTACGAAATCCTCCGGAATCAAATTCTCGATCGCGTTTTCCTGGAATGGGATACCTATAGGGCTGTTGATCTCCGTTTACCTGTTGATGAGTTACCCCCTGAGTATCTGAGTATCAGGAATGGCATTTCACCAACGAAGCTTTCCCCCACTTACCTGATGCAGAAGTAGCTCAGCTAACTACCGTCTGTTACGACTATGAAGTCGAGGCGTTACGTCCTGAAATCAACGCTCGTTTCTTAGAAGAGGAACGAATCTTAAATCGCGCGCACCCGAAGGCACTAGCTTTCGACACTCGTGTTCGTGCCCCGGTTACCATGTTTTCTTTAACTGCAGCTGACTGGCACACTTACCAGAACACGTACGCTACATTCTTGCATACTTACTTCAATCTTGAAAGTGTTGGAAAACCGGCACTTGCGGCCTGGCCCGCCATCAATGAGATATACAACAAAAGCGATTTACCCAACCAGGCTCGAGCTATTATGCTCATCGCCTTTAGTCACTACGAGTCTGTTACGACTACTGATGTGTCTTATTTGAAACAGCAATTTAACTCTGTTGTTTATAATCCTAACTGGTATGTCCATGTATTTATCGAAGCTGTCCTAGCATTTAGGCAAATCTCTTACCAACTTAACCAGGAAGAGACTGACCTTCAATTCGACTTTGGCACTCTTTGCAGAAAAATATATGAAGAGATACATCGGCACTATGCCGATAATACCAGCAACAACCGTTATGATCGTGGTTGGGTAGATTGGTGTTATATGTACGAAACCCGATCTTCATCTCGACCTGTACCAGAAGCTGAACGATTGTGTCACCCTACCAACCCAAGCTACATTTTAGAATACGCATTAGACCTTTACAATGTCGTATCAAATGGGTCGAACAAAAGACGCTTAGAACGCCCTGTTTCTTGGCAACCCTATGTCGAAGGTTTATCATCTCAACCAAAGCCAAAGTTACTCCTTACACATACTTTGGACTCATCGGACAAAAGTCTGACTCAAACTGCTAACACACTCGCCTTCATCACTTCGTCCCAACCTGGTACATCTTCCACGTTTAATGCTAGACGCTTGCGTAACTCTAATGATGCTCGCCAGCCTTTCTCTCGCAGCGATTTATCGTATTATCGTCCTGGTGACTCTTACGTCACCAAGAAAACTGCCGGACAGTCCCATGACCGTCCAATTTACCCCCGCACTTTTGACAGATCCTCTCGGTCTAACATTAAATTATTAGATCGAACAAACCACACCTTAAACACCCTGCGAGAACAGTGTAGCGAACTTACGAAGCAAGTGACAGATAATGATACCACGGCTCAGCTACAACATAATATCAACAAGTTATTTGAGACTCTGTTACAATCAGCCGATATTCTGTCAACGACATCTACTGAGGACAACAGTAGTTTACTTCGTCTAAACGAACAGCTCATGTTTGCAGAAGACATCATTTATGATGTAGACGTTCATCTATCCTCGACCGAAAAGTCGTTAAACTACGTGGAGCCACAACACCATACTGTCGTTACTGCTCCCACCCCAACAACAACTCCTCCTACTACAAACACACAGGGTAATCCTTCCAATACTGTGTCTAACCTCTTTACCGCTTCCGCCATCTCGGCTTTACCACCAGCATTATTGTCCTCGCTATCTTCACAGGTCCAATCTGCCCTCAACCTACCATCACAAGCCGAAACCAACAGGGATGCCGATCATATTTCTCTATCGTCATTTGACGAAAAGCACGGCATGGCTGATGAGGCTGACGAACCATCACCACCTGTTCAACCGATTATTATTCCAACGAATCTGTTATTGCTGGAGAACTTCTTCACAGCCAGTCTCTCCACTACTTGCCCACATTCGGAAAACGCCTTCCTCACCAACTACATGAAGGTAAACAGTGTCCCTCCACATTGCTCTTTTCTATATTTCGACTCTTGTGCTACCATCTCATTGATGCACCTACGATTTCGCAATACCCAATCATATAATTCCATTGGACTCCAAATACGCCCGATCGTTATTCAGACGGCAACAGGACAACAACGGGCATCACACATGATGTTAACACGCAACATCGTTATTCCCCTACCAGATCATCCACAAGTTGGCTACGTTAAGATCGACTTCGCTTTATGTCTTCAACCAGTGCATGACCGACATCTCGCTATCCTGAGCATGCTCGAGTGGAACCAGACTAACCTTACCACCGTGTTCAATGATCGAGCTGAGCCAAAGCTCAGCGCTGTCACGAGCCGCATAGACAAAGATGTACGTATACCCATACACTATGTAGCAGCTAATTTACCCGCTCTCCCTTGTCTCACTTACAACATCGCGCGCGACAAGCGGCTTGAACTTCGCTCCCTTGCATTTCCCCTCAAGCGATACCACGAAAACAGGGATCTACTGGCATACTACAATTACCTACTCCAACGAGTTTTACCAGATCGGCCGTGAATTCGCCCTTTGGTTCTCAATCTTCGGAAACAGAACAAACTTGTTCAGCAAAATACGCAGCCAGTAACTTGACTACTCTCACGCCCAGTGTTTCTCTCACAAGAGTCCAATCTCCGCAAACCCTCTGTCATGTTACTTTGTTCTGGTTTGTCAACTCCGGCGTTCCTGTCTCAAGCCACTAATGACTTAGGCTTAAATATCAATGTAAAAGTTGTTGTTGAGTCTGATGATACGCTTGTTCGTATGTTACGCCACCGTTTTCCTACTGTACTATTATTTGAATCTCTCCCCGCCTTTATTAACCATCTTCACCTAATCTCACCAGAGGAAAGGCGCACATTCTATTGTGATATAATTGAGATCACTCCTCCCTGCACAAACAGGAATTTACTAAAACAGCAAAAGACGGAAGACTTACACAGCCTGCTGGACGACTCTCTTTTCGACAGCATGTTGTCTGTCATCAAGCTACTCCAGCCCTTGGTACTACTGGCTGAGATGACGCCTCCGCATAAATACTGTCATCAAGACCACATCACAGTGGCCAACCTTATCCATACTACACTTGATTACTGTGTCGATGTTGTTGACAGGTTCCCAACCTACCTCTGTGGCGACTACCAATCTAGAGAAAGATGGATATGCGTCGCACGCAGATATCCTACTGGACCAATTAAGCTATTATCGTGGCCCATCCTCCATCCACGCCCCTTCCTAAAGATCGTGGATGATCTACAAGCTATTCCCAATCGCCTTTGGCTACCTAACCACATATCCAAAGACTGGATCCGGGTGTTCCCCGATCCTCCATATATCCCCGTTCCTAAAACGTTTGCACCTTACTCTCGCACAGGTTACGTTCAGCTTACTATGGCTGACCTTGAATCCTAACTAACTAACTTCAGACCTCTCCCGAGCATGGGAGCCAGGCCGGACCGACAGGAGCCAGTCCGGAATCACGGGCCTGTAGACGAGGGGCGCCGAAAGGTGGGTCGGCGGAGAGTGATCATCAAGCTTGTCGCCATGCGACGAGGAGACCGCGATGTGACTGACAACCAACTCGTCGATAACCTTCCGTCTGCGCCCCCCGGCCATACCCCGTCCCACTGCGAACGTTCCGGCTGCCAACCGGCCCGCCCGAGAGGCGAATAGGTGCCAACCTACGCCGGGAGGACGGATGCCCTCGCAAGGCTCAGGATTCATGAGGCACCGTCCTCCATCGCAACCACGCGGTCGGCGATGACCTTGAATCCCTCAATATGTTACTGCTTCGCATTCACTCACAACAGGCTCACGAGCAACGTACTCACTCTGTTCAATCCGAGTGTACTTACCATCAGTTGTGCTTTAAACGCTCCTCTATGGAGCCATTACCCAATGCAACACATCCTATACACGTCAAGATTTTTACAATCCTCTATAACGTGTTTGCAAGCTTACATACTAACTCACCCACTCCTGTGTCCTATTACATAACCGTTTTCGAAACTAACCAACCGTCACACAGGTTATTACTTACAACCTCATCAACATCACACAACTCCTACTTCTTAACTGGTGGCCACCATTCCGACGGCGACCTCACCATAGAGAACGCCACCACAAAAAACTCCACTCCCATCAACGCCTTTGGGAGCACGTATACGTTCACTGCTTCCGACATCCCCCGCGACCGGGACAGGTCCATATATCTGGAGCCGTTTATGGGTTACTTGTGGATAGTCCAAGCCCTTCCCCAAGTTGGCTCCGCTACCACCTATGGCACCGCCATACAAAACCTCGTGTCCAGATGCGCTCTCGTGATGCCTGGCTGCCTTACCTACAAGGCCACCGACAACTCTTTCGATTACAAGGATTCTCATTTGCTCTGGAAGATCATCACCTATCTCATAGTCGCTATATAAGGTATCTTCGTAGAAGTGACCGCAAACTCGGCTCTAAAATCCACTCAATGCTTGCTCCATTGCCAACCGTCCGAGGGTATGCCAATATTATTTTACTCGACCCTCGCAACGGGAAATTACGCTACCCCACTCGACCGGAGTTGATTCGTGCTAACAACCACACCAAACAACAGGAATCTTTCCTCTTGTCTCTACGCCATGACCTTTGCTGTGACATGCTCAGCAATGCTCTGCCTGCCGGTACGTACAGCACTCTGTACAAGCACCTTTCGCTCATCGTCGCCGATATTAAATCCCTTATGTTGGACCCTACCTTCCAACATACTGCTGCCGTGACGAAGAAATCCTATGTATCCAATTTCATGACCGTTGACCAAGCCTCCACCACGTGCAGCACAGATACCTTGTCTTTGGCACAATCTTTTATGATGTCTATTTCCAGCAACTGCTTGACCGAAATGTCGTTAAACTATATATCGTCGTCCTACGAAGATACTCTCTCTACTCGCGATAATGAGGACGCACCTCCAAGTGACCCTGCTGTGCACCAGGATGACGACGCACCGCCTTCCCCTGCCTTAGACACCGAACTCAAGTTCGATGTTCGGCGCAAACGGCACATTCCCGCTCATCCAATTCCTCGTAAGTCCCTCGCACACGGATCCACCGAATATCTCAATGCCAAAGAACGTGCTAATCGCTTTCACCGGGTGCATCACTGCCCCGACAACGTCGCTGCCAAGGCCCCCAACGTACTTGCTCGCCCTGGATTCTCTGCTTCTGACATACCATATCGCGACTTATGCACCGACTGCATCGCACACAACAAGCGCCACCCGCACAAGCATTTCAATGCGACCAAGCCTTCTTTTGAGCAAACCCACAAAGCCGGTGAAGTCTGGGCGTGCGACGGCGGCTATGTGACCATCCCATCCGAATGGGGAGGCTTCACACATATCATCGTCTTCAAGGAACTCATTTCGAAATTTCTCTTGGTGTACTTTACACGCACCACCAACGCCACGGAGTTCACTCGAGCTCTTTTTTTTGTGTATGACTTCTGTCGTACACAACTCAATGTGCACATGCGCACCCTCTACTCCGATGCATTCAAGCCTTACTTTAGTCAGCACATTACCTCCCCGTGCCGCGTCGATAAGGGCATTCAACTCATTGCCTTCCCGCCGTACATGCACCACTTTAACTTTGAAGTTGAGTCTGCCATCGGTTTCATCGCCTCCGCCTCCTCAACTCGCCTTCGTTCTCTCCTTAATGCTCACTATCGTCGCGCCAAGATCGTGGAACCCGCTATCATGTTCCCATGGGCGGTGATACACACCGTTCAAAGCTATAACCTTCTCCCGAACGCCACGCTCGAGCGCATTCATCATGTTATTATGAGTCCGCAACAGCTACTCTACAACCAACTCAACACTCCCCACCTCCTTCAGCTCCTCCTTCTTTGTCCCCTACTCCGGCCTCTTCTCCCTCTTCTGACGCTACCGCCGACGAAGCTGGCTCTATGTCACCGCCGCCCTTGCTTCCTTCTTACAAAGACCTTTTTGCGCAAGATGACTTCATTCTTGTCCCAGGTTCCAAACAGCCTAACACTCGCAAGGCCTCTTCTATGAAAACTATCCGAGCCCGGTTACAAGCGTCTACTATTGGTGCTTACAAAGCCGCTGGTGGCAAGCTCGCCGATTACCGCTGGGATCTTCGCCACCACTTTCTTACGTTCAAGTCTCCCGCCCTCTCCGCCCTTCATCTCCGTGGTGGTATCCTCTGGTCTGCTATCTGCTCAGAGGGGGAACATGCGTTGTTAGCTCGTCTTCTTCTCCCGTTGCGTACTGACTTACTTGCCCGCTACCCGCACGTCGACGGTTACTTCGCCCACGCCAAGTGCGCATCCAGCATCCCAGCTGCAACCTTTTTAACTGCTGATGGTTCACCTACGTGCCCTATTCCTCAGCCCCTTTTATCTGCGTTCACTGAACACGCTGCTGCCTTCGGCACTTCTTCCTTACAATATGCACTTACGTGCCTGGCGCCGACCAGCTTTATTGATCACAACTCATCCGGGTTTGGCGCTGCTTCTGCATCTCTGGCTGACTTGGAGGAATACCTTCTGGTCTATACAGAGTTTAGCACGGCGACAAGCTTGATGGTCACTCTCCGCCGACCGACCTTTCGGCGCTCCTCGTCTACAGGCCCGTGATTCCGGACTGGCTCCTGTCGGTCCGGCCTGGCTCCCATGCTCGGGAGAGGTCTGAGGTCTGAAGTTAGTTAGTTAGTTAGTTAGCTCTACAGAGTTTACCACCCAGGTCTTACGTACCGACCCTACTATCCATATCCAACTGGAATCTGCCCCTACTACTCCTACTGACGCTGTTTCCGCTTATCCCGAAGTTGCGCACACTGCCTCGACCGCAACGTCGCTAAACTATAATTCACCAGCCACTGTTGGTCCTGACGAATATAAGGTCGAAGAAGCGGACGTTTCCATTGACGAATATAAACTTAAGTGCCTCCACGGTTTGTCGCCTGAAAACAGGCACGCCTACCTCAAGGCCATCGCCAAGGAACTCCACGACATTATCCGCTTTGGCTGCTTCAAACTTTCCTTACCCGACGGTGTCTCTCGTCCTATTGACAGCAAGATGGTGCTGAAGATTAAAACAGACTCTGCAGGCAAATACGTTAAGCACAAGGCTCGCCTCGTACTACGTGGCTTCCTAGCATCTCTTGGCGCCGATTTCTTTGGCACCTTCCGCCCCATGGCCACCATGACCGCAATCCGGGTACTTCTAGCTATTGCAGCGTACAAGCAACTGCGTGTCTACCATGCAGACGTCCCGAACGCCTTCAGTCTGACATCGATGCCAAAGTCTATGTTCAATTACCAGACGGCATCGAGCTTGCCGACCCCGATGACGCTAAGTACGAGGGCCGACGTCTACCGAAACTGCTGAAGTCACTTTATGGACTTAGGCAATCACCATCCCTTTGGAACAAAGAGATAGACGGCTTCTTCCGTAGCCTTGGTTACAAACGCCTGCATTCGGACTCTTGCCTATATGCTCGAGTATCCGCACATGCTAAGTTCGTCGTTTGCAGTCTGTCTGTAGACGACATTGTTATTGTGTCCAATGACGACCCTCTTCGTACTGAATTACAGGATGCCCTCCACAAACGGTATGCTGTAGAGCAGTCTGAACCTGTCCATACCCTCCTAGGCATGCGTGTGTGTCGCACATCTGACGGCTCCATTTCTCTGGATGTGCAAGCCAAGCTGGATGAACTCTTCGCTGATCACCCAGTCTTGCAGCAACTGACCCCGCTTAAATATCCTATGTCATCGTCCTTCAAGTATAAAGATGGCACTCCCAGCACTGAAACAGAGTTGTACATCAATTCGCACTTTGCCACCCTCCTTGGCAAGCTGGTGTTCATGCAAGTTGCCTGCAGACCTGACTTCTCGCAAGCCTTGGGCAGATGTTCGCGTGGTATGCATGCACCCACATATGTTCACGTCCAAATGCTAGAGCATTTGCTTCGCTACCTCAAGAAGCCGGAAAACCGCTCACTTCGCCTCTGGTTTCACCCTAAAGGTAATGCCATTGAAGCTCACCTTCGCACTGTCTCCGCTAATCGAATTGATCTATCCACTGTGGTTGACTACCAACCACATGATGTATCTACTGGACAGTTTGACCCCTTAGTTGCCATGGTTGACGCTGACAATGCCCCTTCCTTAGCACAGGAAGATAGGAAATCTACCACCGGGTTTGTCTTCTATCTTTTCAACTGCCTTATTGGTTGGAAAAGCAAACTTCAACCGATTGTCTCCTGCTCAACTCACGAAGCTGAGTTGATTGCCCTCAGTATTTGTGCTGATGAAGCTGTTTGGCTACGCAAGCTGCTGTTGGAACTCTCCTTTGTCGTCAACCCCACCTTCTACGTCAACAATGCTAATGGTGAGAACACCGCTGACCCTGTTGACTTCGATGACAATGACAACCCAATTGGTGAAGATATGCGCTTCATCAGAAGCCTACCTCTCTTGTCTGACAATGCTGCCGCTGTTCACACCTCTAATAACCCAGATGGGTCCTCTCGATCCAAGGCACTGTCGACCAGATGGTTTAAGATTCGTGAGTACATATCGCTTCAGAAAATACGAGTCCATCATGTTCCTGGCAAGCTGAACGTGGCGGATGGCTTTACGAAGCCACTTGTTGCTGAGTTCTCCACCTTTCGTTCTCTACTCGGTATGCATCATGCCTCTCACGACAATCCTTTACAGGATTGAAGATACCTAACTCTAGTGACCGCAACGTCGTTAAACTATCCCTGGCCTTACCTTCTCTTGCCACAATTTTGTTGTACACGGGCGAGTGTTGTTCATGTCTTCTTGACACTCCCGTGGCCGTGGCATCTCTCCAGGCGTTCAAAGGACAATTCCACGCTCGCTCTCCACGGCCGAGCCTTCTCCCAAGTTGGTTCAAAAGCGACAACCCACAACCACTGTCACTCCTACTACCTCCCAGGCTGCTACTGTCTCACCGACACCAGCTGAACCTGTTTTACTACAATCCCTAACACTCCAGGATGGCCTCAACATGGATTTTACCCTGATTGAACGAGGATTCTCTCTTTTTGAGAGCTTCCGTACTCCTGCTACGCCCTTTCTCTCTTCTGTTATGCGAGCGGAAATCTCTACGGCACTCAACTCGATATATGAATCTGCTGACTCTTTGCAGTTTGTGGAACTTACGACGTTCATATCCATGCGCCTACCCATTACTACATTTTGGGAAGCTGCTCCTGCTATTACTTCTATTGGCTGCTACAGAGGCCCCAAACGCGAACGTTTCATCCTGTCATCCTACATTTCTTGCTTCTACCACATATAATTCGAAGTCACAAGCACCTAGTGAACTCCCCGCTGAAGTGCTGAGTCAGTCACCTTAACACAGACGACCACAAGAAGAATGGTCATATTCCCATCTCAACTATCACCACTAACATTTGTTGTGCTTGTCACAACACCGATCAGGCGCCCATACAACCTAACGTATGTGCACGTACTGCTACTTCCTTCCAACCCTCCTGTAACGGGTGCTCAGCTGGTCATATGCGCGCAACCATCATACGCACGTATCATTTGCCAAAGGAGCTACATATTCTCTTGACCAGAAATCTAACGCAACATTCGTCACTTGCTCATTTAGTCTTATCAGTAACCGACGCAGCCACAGACTCCACTACTCAACTACCATTGGCACTGGATCTTCGGCTTATTACTCAGATGCACCTGGAGCATCTTAACTTTCTTGTGACGCTCGAACAAACACAAGCTCGTAAAACTCAGGCTATGTTCAAGCCAACCAAATACCACCATGTGATTCGTACTGTTATCTGATCGCGCGTACAACATCTTAACAACTACGCATCAACCTCTGATGATACAGAACCGTTATTACTCCGGGATGTTATGTTCGGCCACACTTATGTTCAGGTAGAACATTAAGGCTTCCTGCACCCCTTTTTTTTAACGTTGACCGAAACGTCGTTAAACTACTCACACTCCACGCTAGACGCTATTCTGGAGATATCTTCGCCACCGTCACCTACGCCTTCTGCTTCGCTTGTTGATTCCGACTTCTTGTGCCAACAAGTCGACCAACTCCAGGAAACACCTCCCTGGAGAACCGGCTCTTCCCTCCTACAGCCAACACCCACGTGTTACTTATACACCGTACAAGATCACTGAGCTGTTGTCTCGCTTAATACTCACCGCTCATGATCAACATGCTACCAACTACTCCTCCCGGACGATCACCTCCTTCATCTACGTGACAAGTTGCTCTCATGCTTCAGAGCATTCCGTCCGCTCTCATGTGAATCTGAAGACTCTTCTATCTTCGTTCTTCGTTCGCCAAGTCCAACCTTTTTTTTGGAAAACCAACTGGACGCCTTTCAACTAGATTCTCTATCGCCATCCATACTGAATGCTCTACTTGCACTCACCCTTCTCTTGGCACCACATCGTTCAGCTATTGGTGTTCACCACCTTACAGCAGAAGCTGACGATGATTAATAATCCTAACACACTGTCTGTTGTATCTGTGTTTCTTAATGTTCAGTTCAAAAGGGTCAAATCGACTCTCAGTTCCACCAAGTCCAAGTCCAAGTCCTAAGACCCGTCTATACTCTTGATGCTTCGTGTGTGACCTCTGTGACCATCAAGACCGTATTCCTTCTTTTTTTCTTCTTCATCATCTTTCTCAAGGGATGCTATACAGTCGCACCTTGCGCTTAAGACATCTCGAGGGGGTGCAGAGAAATCTGCTGCCTCTTACCCTTATCCGTCCGTTGAGAACGTGATCTCTTCCTTACCCTTCCTCTTCCTTTCTACACAATCAAATAGTCCTCTGATTTGTGCCTACGCTCATCATCATGGTCTAGCGCGTCCCGAGGTATGTAGCACTATACACTTAACCTTTCTCGTGTAGTTCTAGATGCCGCCTGTCGTGTTCTGAGGATATAGGCAACATAACCTTCATTCCCCGAATTATCCTTTCCAGGCGTTCACGATGAGACGGGATGGTTTCCCAGGTGACTTACCACTGCTTGCTAAATGCTCTGCAGTCTGTAGATATCCGTGGTGGATATTGTTTATTGTTTTGACATGATTGTGACCTATTAAGAGATAGGTTAGAGGATTGATAGACAGATTCGACACATAAGAATGAAGGGTTTCTCAAATGCGGGTTCTATGCACAGTACGCTATTTTAAACGTGGGCTTATTGACAAGACCAAACAAATCAACATGTTATTTAAAACAGGGTGACTTGAGACTGAAGAATGGATTAGTTCTCGAGCAGTCAGTCTTTTGTTGGGGAAAGGAAGGAAAAAACCCGTACAAGTTTCCACGGCTTGTATAAGGAAAATTTTAATTTTATTGGTTGTGCGAGTGCGTGTGACCAGTGACCGACCCAACTCGGTCACAAACCAAATTAACTGGTGGGCACATACCGTCACACAACAAATATGTACAGTAGACCACCGCCAAACACATTGTCGCATTGTACTCGTGATCAGGCGTAAATTGATCATTCGATTTAGACGTACAACACAGTTGGGCTGACACACCTACGCATCTGGGCCCATAACCTGGAGAGATTTGACCCTCTCCGGGTACATGGTAGAGACTGCGTGCAGTCTTAGACGTGTACAGACCATTCCGCTTGCCACATGCTACTACACAAGGTAGGGATTTAAGCCCTAGCTCCTCAAGGACATTAGGTCCCATAGAAGCGTTTACACTGACAACGAACGAAGCCTCTGTTAATTAAACAGAAAACCCCGCACCTGACGGTACGCACCTGGAGGCCTACTCCACGTTGGAAAAGAGCTTCAGACTGGGTTCTTCATAGTCATGAAATAAAAAGGGCGGAAGGGCAAGGAAGGAAAGAAAGAGGGTAAGCCGTATTACGGAGAGAAAACCCTCGTGTAGAGATAGGTGTGAAAATGTTCCAGTGTCGTACACATAATAGTGTAGCTCTCTGGATTATTCTCAATAAATCCCTATTTCTCTCATCATTACATCACCGGTGGAAGACACAGGTGACATAACAGTTTTCTAACTCCTCTTCTAAATAAGCACGTATATAGTATTTATAACTACACCTTCCTAACACACATGATGCCGGAATCAATAAGACTGCTTCTCTCGATCCTGTTGCCGGCTTTCTCTGGCTTGCCATGCATACCATCATAATAATGAAAATCAAGACACGCGTCGTCTAGTCCAAACACTGGTTTCCTATACTTCTCCTGTGCTTCACGATACTTTCGTCTTCTACCCTCAGGAAAATCGTCTTGAATTTATCGATAAAATTTTTGCTTTAAGTGACATGCATTTGCCCCAAAGCAGATACCTTGGCTTTATTACATCAAGCGATAGGAAGATGGGTGCCAAAGTTCATTCTATATACACTTGTGGCGGTAATAACCATCCCCCCCCCCCACTTATGTGCCTGTTACCTGCCTGTTACCTTGAATTTGGCGGTGTCATGCTTGACACCCACACCTGCTTCTCCAAGGATACTCCTGTACCGAGGACCTGTGTTGCTCTTGCCGATCTAGCATATCTTGCTGGATCTCCCATTGGAATCTATCGATTCTTGCTGGTTCCTTGAAATTACCCTCAATTAAATGTTCGACAGCATGGCGTGAGCGGAGTGTGAGCGCTTGGTTGGACGTGTGGTGGAACCACCCGTGGTTCAGGACAGTTGAGCGGTCACGTTGTGACCGACGGTTAGGCGAAGAGGGGCGGGTGATCTGAGTTTCCACCACAGGTGGTCTCTGAAACGGGAACTGATAGTTTCCGGGGTTGTTGTTACGCGAATCCCGGACTGTCAGTCTCCCGCGCTCGGCGGCGAATCGGTACTCAGGCTTTGAGCGAGTGCAGAGCCGACGTGTTTGTGGGTGCGGTTCCGGCGAATCGAGGGTGTCACTCCGATACGCGAAGCGGAACAAGCGTTCGGCGTGTTCGAACGTGAGCGGACGTTGTCGTGAGTCTCGAAAAAAAAAAAAAACAATCGCCTGGGGAGCGGGGAGTAAGCCATCGCTCCCAGAACGGCAGACCGGGGAGGACAACCATATCCTCAAGACAACCGAGAAAAAAAAAAAAAAAAGTTCGCCTGGGGGAGACAGCCATCTCCCAGAACAGGTAGGCCGGGGAGGACGACCATATCCTCTAGCAAACTGGCTCAAGCGCGCAGTCAAGCAGTAGCCGGCAAATTGCTGCTTTTACGACAAAAACAAAATTAGATGACGGCCCCGTGGTTTCGGGACGCCCAGCAACGCCTGCGGCGAGTCATCACCCCAGTGATGGAGTCATCCCTCCGAAGACGGCTAGATGTCGGGACGGGTGGCGAACGAGTGGAGATACCAGTGGAGAAGGCGGCGGATACGGCTGTCCGGCCAGAAGTGCGCACTCCAGAAAGTGAAGAGGTGGGGGCCATGACAGCCCCAGAACCTATGCCTGCAACGGTAGTCGGGGGCGAGCCAACGCCTATGCCCGTGCACGTACGAGAAGACGAGACGATCCGTACGGAACGACTACGGTCCGACCCAGGAACTCCAGCTGCAATCCGGGAGCCGGTGACTCGAGCACCGCCGGCCCCACCTTACTCTGCGATTGCTGGAGAAGAAAAGATAGAGGGGGATCCCGCGCTTATGCGCACCCTCCTCGAAAAAATTGAAGAATATCGCTCAAAGATCCACTATCTCGAAGGGACGATGGAATACGAGCGAGAAGAGTCTCAACGCCAATACCGAGACGCTGAGCTTCAGCGTCGAACAGTTCAGCATGAACGAGCCGAGAATGAACGGCTTCGACGAGAAATCGAAGACACGAGACGAGCTCGAGAAGAATATCCACCATTTCTCGATGCTACCCTCGTCGAGCAACATCGTCGAGAGGCCGAGTTTCAGCGGCATGAGGCCGAGAAGCTGCGGCGTGAGCTTAAAGAGGCCACACGAGTCCGAGACAAGCGACCACCATCACCTGACGTTGATCGCGCCAGACCGGAACTAGCGGACGACGCCGCGGCGACTCGTGCAGACGACCCCCCGCCTCGAAAGCATCCCGAACCAATACGGCGGAGGCCCTCTGCACCTGACTTCGATCCTTCTGGCGACGATGATGAGTTCGATGATACCATCAGCATCGATAGAGGTCCGACGGGGATGCACAGGTTGAACTTCCCGACACTCCAGGGCCCTATTGTCAAGACGCGTGACGAAGTACGGACGTGGTGGAACCAACTGATGCGGATCATCGAGCTAAGGCTCGACCGTCCTTCATGCGCCATGAACATGATCGGTGGCGAATATCAACTCGCTCCCATGACTGTTTATAACAAGTGGGAAGACGAGCACAAGCCACTATGGAAAGGGTATTTACGCGGACGTGTTTCGAAGGCGGAAATCCGTAAGCACGACGAGGAGTACTTGGCCAAAATCGAGGAAGCACTCCTATTGCCCTGCCCTCCTCGAGCTACTACAGAGCAACTGGAGTACGAGTGGTACACGATGACGCAAGGCAACCTTCCGCTCTCCAAGTACGTCAGCAAGTGGGTCCAAAATTTTGGACTATGGCGAGCTGCTTCTAAGAACCGGTGGAACCCGAAGCTTTTCGGATGCACTTTCTCCGAGGGTTATCGTCTGAAAAGCTCCGACACGACATTCACCTTGCGCGGATCTCGGCCCCGGACCAAACGCTAGACCAGACGTTCCAACTTGCCTTGCAATTGGACGCGATGCCAGAGGTGGGGACGTCCAGCGACAAGCATGAAGATCCAAAAAAAGAAAGTCCCAAAAGACAAGCCCCACCGTGCGCGTAAAGAATGGTATCAGCAGCAGCAGCTAGCAGGTTATGTCACCAGCTCTGACGCGTCAGGTCGGCTGCCGGAGAACCTCGACTCTGAGTTACGCTATGCGTTGATGACGTGCTTGAACTGTGGGAAGCATATTTATTACGGGCACGATGATGGGGTGTGTCCTAAGTCTGGAAATCCTGATCGGAAAGCTCGCGCTGCCCGAACGTTGAAGGCTGCAGGCTTCCCATCGACGGCAGAAGGACAGGCCCAATGTCGACAAGTGGTCACGGCTAATCAAGCTGCCGTGACGCGGCGCGTTCAAGCACCATTTACGCCACCCCCACAGGTCGTCTACACTGCTGCGCAGGGCACAGGTGCAGGTCCCCAACAGGTAATTGCAGCCGCTCCGCAGCAGATGGTTCAGCAACCAGTGGTGCAGCAGCAGAGTGCATCGCATACGCTGAGATCGGAGGACGTTGCGCAGGCATTAAACACCCTGTCGTTGCTACGCCAAGCTACCCGGTCGACACAGCAGCAGGCCAACCCCAGCCAGTGCAGTGCCGGCGCCGCCTCCCAGTGGCTCGATGTGCTTGATGGAGATCAGGGCGGCCCTAGGCGATTCAATGGATGCACGGTGCAGAATGCGGCGCTGATGGACGGCAATGTGATCAGCGGAGACGACGAGGATGAGAGCCGTGGTGATGTAACACCAGAGGAGCACTCCTTTTGTGATGAACCCATGGAACCGCCCTCCTTTTTGGTGATCACCGAGGACGCATGGACGGCAGAAGAGAGTCGGAGTGCTGAGGTGCGCAAAGTCGCGTCTATCCTCTCCCGTCAGGACGGAAGGGAGATGTCGAAAGACGAGGACCCAAGCTGGTTTACTGGTCGAGACCAATCGATGGCCATCGCTGTGGAGCTGTCATCAGACGATCTTGCCACTGGCTCCGCTGCATGCCCGAGCATTAGCTCTGATTTCGATGAGTTCTGCCCGCAGACAGCGATGAATACAGCTAGTCATCCCGATCATCGTGAGAACAAAGCAGTGACATACGACGGGACGAAGTTGACATGTTTGACGTATATCCCTGTCGCCGTCGTGTCTCAGGATGGTGCATCTTATTCGGTCCTTGCAGCTGGGCTGGATGGTATGGCTGACTCGCCATACATCGATCACGTGCTTTACAACAAGCTCAGACGTGAAAATAAGATCATTTATCGCCAGGCGCTGCCCTCTACTCGCACTCTTAGCGGATCAGGTGGTTCGGGAGCGGCTACTCACGAATGGATTATCTTGCGCGTTTCTATGAAGCCTGGAACTTCCACTCTGCTGATTTTTTTCATGGGGCAGACGAATGGGCAGCTACTACTAGGAGCGCGAGAATTACGACTTTTGGGTTCTATCATGGATTACGCTTCCGAGTTGGCCATTTTCCGTCGCTCTGAAGTTACCATTGGAGTTCTGAAAAGTAGAGATCCCGATGCGCTTCAGGACCACCAGGGCGTTGTCCTCTTCAACGAAGCGTTCGATGCGACTCCAACAGTGGTTCCTATGTTCCCGACGGCGAAGCTCGCAATACACGACGGGAACCAGAAGCAGTGGCAGCCATTTGCTACTCCTTGGCGGTATGATAGCTTGCTTCGGTCCATCCAGGCTAGAGCCGAGCACCATCGCACTGACCCAGAGCATCCTCCGCTAGACGCGCATGGTTGTGAGATTTCGGCGGGTACGGGCGGACGAAGTCAGGTTTCCCGTGAGGATCCCACCGTCGTCCCTCACTTCGCGTTTGTGACTAAGACCCACTATCATGCACCCGGCCATCCTTATGTGCTGGAGCTTGTCTGTGACGCGCCACTGATGAGAGGTCAGGCCTACCGCCCTTATCACTCGCTCTACCCTGATTTGCGTGTGATACCAAACTCTTTGTCGTCATATTGCTTCCACGAGCCGAACGAAGTTTACGTGGCTGTGGAGCATGTTGGCACAGGACCTATTGGACTCGACCCTGAGGTACCCATGATCGAGGAGAGATCATACCACATGAAGGTTGCGTCAAAGTACAGCTGGAAGCCGCTGAAGAGGATACAAGAGTCTGTTTTGCGACTGCTTCAGCTGACGAAGATGAGACGGAAGTCGAGGAGGAGGTCTTAGCTGTGAGACCCCCTCCTGAACCTCCTCCAGAAGAAGGAAAAAAAATGTCGAAGGAAGAAGCCACGACTCAGGAGCTGATTGCTAGGCATGCTTCTTTGGTTTGGATTCCAATCACCTATATCAGCGTCGTCGTTTATTTCGCCGGCGCTGGTGGATCGAGTTTGGGGATCCAACGATGCAATGAGATATGGAACCTCTTTTCGCATTGTGTTGGCTTTGGACTCATGTCCACAAGCGCGAGCTGTTTTCCAGCTCAACTTTCCTAAGATCCCGTACGTGCTTCATGACCTGGGGAAATCTCATCGTCGTACGTACGATGTGGTCTTGTCATACCTACATAAGGATCATTGGAGACATTCGTACTTCCACGCCAGTCCTCCTTGTATTTATGGCTCGACCGCGAACCTGCACTACAGGGACGCGCGCAAGGGTGCTGCCATCACCTCGTGGGTTCTGCGTCATTTCCGCAATGCACCTCACGTGATTGGACGATGGACGTTGGAGCAGGAGCCATCCGTGATTCCCTTTATCCATCACAAGTTCTACATTCCGCGTGTGGTTGACTTTTACAGTATCACCCCGGAATTGCTGTGTTCGCGCACGCGCCTACTTGGCAGCAATGTGCGCTTGTCATTGCCACTACTGACGCGAGTGCCACCCAATTTGCAGGACCGTTTCGGGCCAGCGTTAGGCTTTCCGAGTGGTCACCCTCTGATTGTGGTGAACAGCTTTTCATCTACGCGACCAGCCATCGGCCCCACTTTCACGGTGACGCGCAACAAGTTGCAGATGGGCCCTCACTTTTCCAATGTGCGACCACTGTCCGTGGAAATGCATCAGGAGATCATGACCGTCCCCACGACGTGGAAATGGGGTAGCATTTCGCAATCAGCGGCTATGAAGATGCTGGGGAGCATGGTACCTCCTGCGACTATGATGCGCATCGCACTCGCAGTGCATAATTCATTTGATCATGGATTCGCAATCAGGGTCAACTACGGAATATCACTACCGCGACGATGGCCAATCCCGATTACCGTCTTCTACGGTTTTCATCTTTGCTATCGACTCGCGTATTCCCACGCTCGACCCTGACACCCGATGTGTGTCATGGATCCATCAAGACGACTCTCTCCAGCCAGCCTTCAAACGTCACCGCTGTTCCCACCGCCACCCCACCACCACCATTGGTTGTATCGCCTGGGACGGCTCCATCTTTTTCAGGGGGCACCGTCGCCACTGCTGTGATGCAGAGCAACCAAGTCTCTACGACCGCGGAAGAGAAAGGCACATTGAAGGAGCGACCAGCGTATTTCAAGACGTACGCAGTTCCGTGGGCGGACGCGCCTAACGACGAACATGGTTATCCTGTACCAGTGGTGCCTCCTCATTTAGCTGATCAAGAGAGCATGCAAGTCATCCCTCCGACCGTCGCGCAGGTCGAAGAGGTGATGGCTGCGCTGGGCATTACAGACCATCCCGCTTTAAATGAGGATGAAAAACGGATGATGCGACACTTGCTTTCCTACTCGTGGGCATTCTTTGATGACGTGATGAGACCCGTTGATTCGCCTGAGGTCACCCTCCGGTTCAAAGAGGACAATCCGAACCCGATTAAGTTGTCGCCGTATCGGTTGTCAAAGGAGAAGATCGAGTGCTTGAGACTTCAAATCGAGGAATGGAGCCGAGACGGAGTTGTCCGTCCCGCGAACTCTCCTTGGGGTTTTCCTATCCTGATGCTGCCTAAGAAAGGGGCTGAGCCAGGCACTTCCAACGCTTACAGAGCGGCTGTCGACCTGCGGCGCCTCAACAAATTGCTCAAGGATGACAGTTGGCCGAGCGTGAGCATGACCGACGCGTTGATGTTTCTCACCGACAAGTTCCGTCGTTCTAGCATGGACATCCGATGGGGTTACCACAATTTGCGATTGTCAGCGGACGCGCAGGATGTAGTGACCTTCACGAGTCCTTTGGGAGCATTCAGCTATATGCGTTTACCTTTGGGAGTCAAGCCTGCTGGCAGCCTGTTCTGCAAGCAACTCAACACCGATCTGTCGAAGTGGTTGTACCGTGACCTAGTGGCTTATATCGACGACATTCTGGCTGGGCATGCAGACACTAAGAGTCATTTGCAATGCCTTGTTCAAGTCATTCCCCACTTGGCGTCGAAAGGGTATAGCGGCAAGGTTAAGAAGATCCACTTCATGAAGGAGGTCATTGAGTTCTTGGGGCATTTGTCTACCCCGAATGGACTTCTCCCGTCACCAAGATCGACGGAGGCCATCCGGCATATGCCAATCCCTGGTACTTTGTCAGATGCTGATCCAAAAAAGTAAGTCCGCTCCTTCCTTGGGATGGGGAGTTTTTGTCGTCGTTATGTGCGCAATTTCGCGCGAGTCGCGGAGCCGTTAAGACAGTTAACTTTGCCAGACGTTAAGTTCGAGTGGACGAAAGAGTGTCAAGAGGCCTGGGATGCCATCATCGAAGCTATTGTTACTTCTAAGGGCATTTACCATCCGGACTACTCATTGCCGTTCTACATTCGGACAGATGCATCTGCGCATGGATTAGGCGCTTACTTGTTTCAGAAAGTGCCAGTCGTTGGTGACGATGGAAAAGAACGGGTGGAGGAGAGAGTTATCGAGTACTGGAGTCGAACCGTGCCTAAGTCGATGAGGAAGTATGATCCTCGGCGCTTGGAACTCCTCGCAGTACTCTCTGCTCTCGAAAATTTCCGATTTTATATCGAAGGTCATCAGACAAAGTTAGAGACGGATCATCGTAACTTAACGTTTCTGCGGGATTCGAATCATACGTCTGGACAGTTAGCACGATGGGCTATGCGGCTTGCTGCGTTCGACCGGGAGCTCGGATACAAACCTGGAAATTCCCCGGGCATGCGCATCCCTGATTGCCTGTCGCGCAATCCAATCGACAAGTTAATCGAGCAGGACGAAGACGGAGAACCGATCAATGAAGCGTATCTGATCTTCCAGGAGATCCCCACCGATGTTCCGGGCACAGCGTGCTTCACCTTCTCATCAGTGACGATGTCTCTGTTGGCAGACAGGAAGTATACTGCAGCTCTAGCCAGTTTAGTACGCGTCGGAGCGCGCCGCCGCCTCAATTTGCGTACGAAGCCGAACCGGTACCCCGTTGAACGGTTCCCTTTTGCTGATCAAGCTGAGGATGAGATCACTCTCGAGGAGATAGCTAAAGAACAGATTGAAGACAAGACTTGCACGCAGATCCGTCAGAGCCTCGATTCGGAGCATAAGGATCCACGCGATAAGCCACCCCTGCCGTACGAGATCGAAGACAACGTCTTGTACAAGGCTGACGAGTCAGAATCTCGACGTCTGATTGTGGTCCCACAGTCGATGCAGGAGCGTGTGATCACCATGCACCATCGAGGGCTGTTCGGAGGCCATGTGGGACGAGATTCGACAGCGAGCCAGATTTTGGAGCGATACTGGTGGCCCAACGTCATATCGTCGGTCACCGACTTCATCAAGGCCTGCATCATCTGTCAGAAAGTTCGATCCACTGTGCCGAAGCGCTATGGCCTCCTTTGCCAACCGAATCGCATTGGTGATTGCTATGTCCTAGGAATGGATCTCTTTGGACCACTGAGAGGAGCCGACTTGCACACGTATATCCTCGCGATGTACGATGCTGCGTCGCATTTTCTCAGCTGGCGTTGATAAATACCAAGCATGACTACGCGATCTTGAATGCATTTGTTGACAAGATTGTCCTCGGGATGTCTCCCGCGGTGTATAGTTACGGATAATGGTAGTGAGTTCGCGAACAAGTTGTTCCGGACGTTCGTTCGTCAATTCAACGTTCGATACCGCACGACCATTCCTTATCACCCACAGAGTAATCATACTGAGCGAGTCAATCGGTTCATCAAGGCCTTCCTCCGGGCCGCGATGGATGAGCAGCGCCAAACGGACTGGTCTATTTTGTCCAGTACGTGGCTTTCATGTACAACCGGATGTACATCCCCGGAACGAAGATCTCGCCGTTTATGATGCGTACCGGCAAGCAACCCCTGTTACCGCTGATTATAACATCTTGGGCGAACAGCGTGGTCTGCCTCAATCGCGTCAACAGATCCTGACGGACTTTAAGCACAAGTTTGAATTTTACAGTCAACTCGTCGCTCGGGCACATCAAAAGGCCCAGGAGACTCAGAAGATCAACTACGACGCCCATCAGATCGACATCCAGTTCTCTCCTGGCGATTATGTCTTGCGTTTTGTGCCTAAGACGCGTCACAAGTTGCGGCCTATTTGGCGTGGCCCGCATATTGTACCAAGAAGAAGTCTCCAGTCGTTTACGAAATTAAAGACGCACGACGACAATGCCGAACCCGTTGTGGTATCCGTGCAGCAGATTGTGCCTTTGAAAGTGCCGATAATCGACACCTCTTCGGCCCCCTGCACACGCCTTCAGACCGCGACCGCTTTAAGCACGGAATTTGTCATTTTTCGGGTCAAAGCACGAGGTAATGCGTGGAAGAAACCATCTATGTTGCCGAGGTCTATGAAGACTATGATCACGACAATGATACTGGCATTACACTATTATACTGATCTAGGTTCACGCGATGACCCCGTGTTTTCGACCCTACCAGCCTCTAACTGAGCGACAGCTCAGACCAGAATACAAAGATCGTGACGGATGCAGTTTCACTGTTTTCGAGCGAACATGGATGGCTGTGAGCCTTGTGTCAACGATTTCCACCCTGACGAGATCGATACCCTTGTCACTAACTTCAGCCTCCACAGCAACAAAGTCCCTACGGACATCGCTGAACGCGCTTATCGTCTCATTCGTGAGCGCGACCTTCGTCACCCTTGAAGTCGAGGACGACTTCACTTAAGTAGGGGGCTCCTGTGGCGGTAATAACCATTCCCCCCGCACTTATGTGCCTGTTACCTGCCTGTTACCTTGAATTTGGCGGTGTCATGCTTGACACCCACACCTGCTTCTCCAAGGATACTCCTGTACCGAGGACCTGTGTTGCTCTTGCCGATCTAGCCATCTTGCTGGATCTCCCAGAATCTATCGATTCTTGCTGGTTCCTTGAAATTACCCTCAATTAAATGTTCGACAGCATGGCGTGAGCGGAGTGGAGCGCTTGGTTGGGATGTGGAACCACCCGTGGTTCAGGACAGTTGCGGTCACGTTGTGACCGACGGTTAGGCGAAGAGGC